>JAWNNO010005381.1:0-76937 GCA_035044985.1 Lordiphosa fenestrarum | reverse complement strand
TCGATGGGGCAAAAAACGATCTCGTAGCTTTTGTGAAGAAGACTCCAGAACGCAATTGCGAGGGTGTAAGCATATTAAGGTTTTCATTGGAACCTGCTCTACAGATCTTTGCATACTTGGCAGCCTCTGTAGTTTGCGGTGTGGTTACCTCCACAGTTACTGCATTTTTTAACTGATGGATCCTCCTTGTTTGCGGGGCATGAGGCTGTATTGTGCAGCTCTCCGCATGCCACACAAACAGATCGCAGAGCGCAGTAGGATTTAGTGAGTCCAAATTCTGGATTTGTGCGTTTGTGCGGTTCCTCTACAGTTACTCTGCGGTGCAATAAGTAAGGTAGCTTGTAAATTGGGTGCACTAAATTTTTGTTGGGAGCTATGTCTTCCGGGCTCAGCTCAACTTTGAAAAGCGGCTGGGGTTTTTTGTCTCTGTTAATTAAATTTATTACGGACTTGACCTTAAATCCCTTTTCTTCCAAAGCATAAGCCACTTCCGATGCAGGTACACTTGATTCAATACCTTTGATTACTACTTGTAGGCCTTTGCTACTTTTTAGTTGGTAGGTGTAGTAGCTTTTATTTCAGCTCTTAAACATTTTTCGACAGCGCGATAGTCGTCATCGGTGTTAACTTGGAGCTTTGTTTCGCGTATGTTGCCTTTGCTGACGGATGTCACATAGAAGTTATTATTGCCTATTAGCGAGACTAGCTTTGCTACTAGGGCCTACAGCTAGTATCCCTAATGTAGATTGGCGGAGGCTTTGGTTTTGCGGCACTTGCAGCTTTTTCTTCAGTCTCAGCGTCAGACTGTTTGGCGAGAATTTGGAACCTATTCCCAGTGAGGGGATCTTTGTCCGCAGGTTTATCGCTTGTTTTGTTCAATTTTGGTGTATTACCGCTTTTTTTGTTTTGCGGGCTTAATTTTCGTTTGTTTATTTTTACATACCGATCGATGCCGGTCTGCACATACGAGCGGGTGGTGGGTGTTGTGCTCACTTGTGTATGTGTTAGTGGGAGCGCGTGCTGAGTTGACGCTGGTTTCTGCATAGTTGTTGTTGTTGATTTCGTACAGGTTGATTGCGCTGGAGTAAGCGTTACCGTACTTTTTGTTGCATTTGCCGAAAAGTTCATCATCGTTGGCTGAGGAGAGGGGGTGGGGCATTGGGAGCTCCACGTCGCGGTGGTAGTATGAGAGCTTACAGTCGTCGTGCTGGTGGGCTCGGGAGAGACAATTGCAAAATAAGCGTTGTTGCGCTGTATAGAAAGCCGGCGATCGTCTTGTTGTTGTTGCATTTGGGCATTGAGTTGGCTCTGACTCATGGTGTTGTTGGTGTTCTTTGCTCAATTAATTTAATTTAATTAAATATCAACTATTAGATATTATTGGACAACATAAGCACGAGTGCTTATGAATGTCCATTAAAGTCTCTTATCGCGAGTCGAAAGTTTTTGTTTTAACAACTGATTTTAAAGATTTTGCAACGAATAAAACCGGAGCTCGACAAAAACACGTCTTCACACTTCAAACGTGTATTGTCGATAAATAATGTTGATTAGTTAATATGCCAAGAAAGTACAAGACATCTATCTTTGAAACTGTGGGAGATATGACGTTTATTCCAAACAGCGGAGGCGGAAGGACGCGTGGTCAAAATTGACAATAAACTTGATCTGCCTGCGAGCATAATAAGTTTTTGCAGTGTTCTTCACTTCAAATTCTATACTTCAATTTGAACAAAATTTGCATCAAAATAAAAAATTTACAGTGGTGCCACAGAACTAGCGATTTGGCTTCCAGCGATTTGTGAAATCGCCATGCCACAGAACTTCGAGGGATTTTGTTTTTTCACGTCGTGGGGTAAACACCTTTCAAATGCAAATTTGTGATATCTTATTAATGCGCTTAGATTGATACTTTAATTTTTATACTCTGTACCGTAGGTACATAGAGTATAATAAGTTTGTGCAAAAGTATGTAACAGCCGGAAGGAAGCATCTCCGACCCCATAAAGAATATATATTCTTGATCAGCATCAACAGCCGAGTCGATATAGCCATGTCCGTCTGTCCGTCTGTCCGTCCGTCCGTCTGTCCGTCTGTCTGTCTGTCCGTATGAACGCACAGATCTCAGAGATGGTAAGAGATAGAGGTTTGATATGTATGGGACATATGCTTCTTATGTCTGCAGGCAGATCAAGTTTATTTTAATTTTTGGCCACGCCCCCTCCCGCCCCCGCGATTTGGAAAAACGTCATATCTCCCACAGTTTCAAAGATAGATGGTTCGTTCCTTCTTAACAAATTTAGTAATCAGGACTACTTATCGGTCCGCCAAAGTAATGGTGATGATCGGATGAACGGTTGTCGAGTTATGACCAAAAGATTGGTCGCTGCTGCAGCGCTGCTTTCAGCTGCTACTGCAGCATCAAAATTTATGCTAAGCGTATAATTTCGTTGGTACAGAGCATGTTATAGTCGGGCTTGACCGACTTTCTTTCTTGTTATTCTCTGTACCGTAGGTACACAGAGTATTATAAGTTTGTGCAAAAGTATGTAACATCCAAAAGGAAGCATCTCCGACCCCATAAAGTATATATAGTCGATATAGCCATGTCCGTCTGTCCGTCCGTCTGTCTGTCCGTATGAACGCGCAGATCGCAGAGATGGTAAGAGATAGTTGCTTGACATGTATGGGACATATGCTTCTTATGTCTGCAAGCAGATCAAGTTTATTTTCAATTTTGGCCACGCCCCCTCCCGCCCCCGCAATTTAGAAAAAACTTCATATCTCCCACAGTTTTGAAGATAGATGGCTTGTTCCTTCTGGACATATTTAGTTATTAGGATAATTTATCGATCCGCCAAAGAAATGAAGAAGATCGGATAGACGGTTTTCGAGCTATGATCAAAAGACTATTCGCTGCTACTGCAGCATCAAAATTTATGCTGAGCGTAAAATTTTCTTGGTACAGAGTATGTTAAAGTCGGGCTTGACCGACTTTCTGTCTTGTTTGATGTAGCTTATTCAGAAATGGAACATTCTTTTTGCATCATTAAGGATTTTTTTTATGTAAATGCATTTTAGGGGCGTTTTTAAGCAATTCGCTGACTCAGTGGTGCGCGATTTTGAAATCACTCGTAAATAGCGCCTGTGACAGGGCGAATTGACAGGCCGATTTTGTTGAGCTCAATATATATATTGTAAGCGTTCACAGCACGTTTTTTTAAACTATTTGACACATTTTAAAAAGCGGTTATAAGGACCAAAAAAACAAATGATTGAAAATTGGAAGTAATTTTTTTCTGCGACACCTATAGTTTTTTGGTAGGTTTTCCATTAAGAGGTCGCTAACACAATGTATCTTTTCCAATTACATCGAAAGGCTACGACATGATTGAAATCAATAAAACATTAAGGCAGTATTTTTCATGTATATCAACTAAAAAGGGGAATAGGAGAAACTTTAGTCAATGCTGTGTGAGTATATGCAGCGTGCTTAATAGTATTAAATATATTTCAAAAGTATGCAAAACTATTGTTTTTAAATTTTCGGCATGTTAAAAACTTCTGATGCCATCGCAAAAAGTATATGATTTAAGGGATATCCAATGGATAAACCAGCAAAAAAGTTGTAGGGATAGCAATTGACTTACAACTTTAAAAAATTCATGATAAAATTCAATAAAACAGGTTGGGCCTTAAGCCGGGTATCCAGCACCGCGGAAACTAAAAATTCCTACCAAACTTCATCCAAAAAAACTGTGCCAGGAAATTTTCATTTACCTTTTTTGTTTGTTGGGTATCCAGCAAAATGTACAAAATCCACAGTTGTCTAGATAGCGGCGTTCAAAGGCGTGTGTGGATCGAGAAACAGCTGATACACAGCCCAGGAATATATTGTGTACAATTATTTTGGAAGTGATTAGTCAAAAAATTGATGCAAACACTGTGAGGAGAAGATTGCATTCATTAATGTTATATATGATTGCTAGCGAATAACTGTAAGACCGTCTGGAGAGAGAGAACAGAGAGAGAGAAAGAAGTTCCACACACTCAAAATAAATAGCAAATCCCTGTCAGGAATTTTCCTGGATAGAGGCCTTCGGCTAGGCTCTTTGGAAAATATTTTTCCATCTCAATCATTCGGCCGAAATATTATGCATTTTCAGATTTTGTTTACTTGGACTAGTCTATTACCGAAGATTTATAGATATTATAGATGCCGCGTGTAAAACAAAGAACGATTATTCCTGGTAGTTGACATTGGCTACCCCTATGAGGAAACCATCGAAGGCTTGCTTAAAAACTACAAGAAAATAGGTAATAACTGTTGTATTTTCTAATTTGATAACTAACTAGATTTTTTTAAAAAAGTTGTGAACATGTCCTTGAAAATTCATTTCCTTCACTCCCACTTAAACTTTTTCCCGGATAATCTTGGTGATGAGAGTGATGAGCATGGGGAGCGCTTTCATCAGCAGATTAAAGATATGGAGCGGCGATATAAAGGTTATTGGGATGAAGCGAGGGAGACTATTGTTGGTTTCTCATTAGAGAAAATAATATTTCCCCAAGAAGAAAAAGTCAATCAAAATTGTCGCACTTTTAAAACACTTAATAAGAAATAAACTTCTCATGGAATTTAATAAAAGCATAAAAATTCGATATTGGCACTTAAAGGCCAATAACTTCTTTATTATTCCAAAGATCTCTATACAATACATGGATACAAACCGAAATCTGCAAGTCGTATAAAACTTATCTTAGGGAATCGATTCTCAAATTTACAAGTGTCTTAAGGTAAGAGTTTTACTATTAAAGAACCGAACCGTTTTGCTTTCGGTTTTGGCGTTGGTTCTGAATTTTTTTGACTCACTTCTTGCACTAATTTTTCAATTTCAAATTCAATTTTGAATAACAAAAACTACAGCAGACACAGAATAAATCTGACAGCACATAGTAGCCCTTGAAAATAAAAGTAACTATGCCTCCTATGATGAACAAAAAATCATTGATGCTAAGTCTATTTGAATGAACTTTCAACCTTCAATTTCGTAATTAAGTGCCAATATTCTTATTCTTCTTTATTTTTCAACGGATTTAAGTGAAATACGTGGCATTAGAATTGTAATAAAGAAGAATTTGAATTTGAAGAATTTTTTGCATGGAGAAAATCGCGATTAAAATCTAGCTTTTTCTCGAAGACATTTAAAGCAAAGTTGCCGATTAACACCTTAATAGCCGCGAAGTTTACCAACGGATTAAAATGTGTTGTATGAAAGATTAATAGTGCATTCAATTCTCTGTCAAATGTATCTGACCATTTTAAAATCTACATACTAAAACTGAAGATATACACATTTTTAGAGAGGTACCTTTTTTTACAATGAAAAAACTAGCTTTTCTCGAAAATGGCCCTGCCAAAAAATTATTGGACCTGATTTTTGGAATCAGCGGACGGTTTTACATATGAAATTACCGCCAAATGTCCGGGATCGCGAAATTTTTATAAATTTGTAAACTAGTGTTATTTGATGTTTTAAATTTTTTGAAGTGTCAAGGCGAACTGAATCAGTTTCTTGTTCCTCACTTGGATGTTATGCAATTGTAAATGCTTCTTTAAATTAAAAACACGATCCTTTTTAATACTCGAAGACATCTTTTACATTTAACGCAGTCGTTCTTATTCTCATCGAATTATTTAAATATGTTGAAAGTTTTATTCTTCTTTGCCATGTTTACGCATTAAATCAATACATGCAAGTGCAAAAACTAATTTATTGAAACGCATTGTAGCAAGCGACAAGCTTAAAATAACTGTGCCTTACGAACCAGCAATGGAAAAAAGATCATAGAATTGATGCAAAAACAAAAACACATGAGAGCCGAAATAAACGGTTTCAGTTGCTCTGCTCTCATCGCGCTCTCAATTTGCTCAGAGTGCGCGCTATTTCGTTTCTGGCTGGTGCTATTCCTGTAACAATGAAGCGAAAAAACCACGGAGCAGCGCAGAGCAACTACTTTTTCATTTTGCTGCTGTGGCTCTGCTTCGGTTCTGTTCAAAGTGAGAGCGGGAGCTAGAGTACAGCAATATTTTTGTTGCTCTTGCTGCTACGGAGCAGTAAATGCAAACGCTGTTTCTGTATGTTATTTTAAACTTCCAATTAGTCAGCCGACTAATATGCCTTCCTTACTGAAGCACATTTTCAAAAAAGTTATCCTCATCACTAAAAATGTACTTTGATGTCCTCATTGTGTTGCTTCTACACTTGCATTTTCAGAACATCTGTTCTTTGTTGACAATTAACAAACTGTCGGTGAAAAATACAAATTGAGAATATATAATCAATTGGACATTATTTCGATGATTGACACAGAATATTTAATGTTGGCGAGAGTCTGGAGTGCTTCCATGTCCATATATTCTAGCGTCCTCATGGAAAACCATCACCATATGTCCAGGGTTTTGTGAGAAAACGATGTACTCCAAAACTCAAGCGAGTTCTTCAAGGAGAGGTGTGAGAGCAGCGCATTTAATATTTTGGTGACTCGGTGGCCTAGGCTGGCAATGAAAGACACACCATTTCGAGTGGCTATACTACTGGACAAAAGGATTGCAATTGCGTTATATTGGACTTCTCCGCAGAATACCGAAAAGTTGGAAGACTGTTCGGTATTTCAAAAACAATTTTGAACGACTTCTGCCGAGAAGTCATCATCCAGTTGGCAGATGAGTTTTGGCCACCAAACTACATGACAAAGGAGAAGGTTGTTGAGTTTGTACAGGTATTCCAAAAGTTAGGATTCCCCCAGTGCTTTGGTGCAATGTTTGACCCAAGTACATCTTGTCCGCATCAAATTCAGCTGTTTTGTTATTTTATTAATAGTGATGGGCACCATGTTTATCGACTAAAAATAGTCCACAGTCGAATAGAATTTATCATACAATTCGAGTAATGCGACTACATTTTTGTAAAATGTACTTTCTGCCATCTCAAGTGACATACTACATATGTAGGGGAAAAATGTACATTTTGTCCAAAATGCGAAAATGCTAAACGCAGTTGTAGTGAGGACGGCACATAACACATTAATCCTCTAAAGCCGGTATAACAAAAAAAATTAGTATGGGAAAAAAGCTGATTGTAAGCTATAAGCGCATAACGCACTTCTAGTGTAAAAAGCCTATAAGAGTTATATAAACAAATGAAAATATAGCGTTTTTTTTTTATTTTTGGTTGGTATTTATTGGATCTTCTCTTAAAGAGACTAACAATAATTTTTTAAATCTTAATCTAGAAACTATTGTATAAACTATCCCCTATTGAAGGTAGTTTGTGTACTGCGGCCCTTCAAGTAGGTCGCTGGGTTGGTAGGTCGTTTCTTCGGAGACGAGAATGCGTTGCCAGCATGGTGAGAGATTTTGCAAGTTGGTTTGGGTGGGCATGAAGCTTCTCAAAATATTTGCGCTTAAGTTCCTCTATTTCAGTTTCATCCAGTGGGATGCTGAGGTCGATGTGAATACACTCATTGCGAATGTACCATGGCGCTCCAGTAATGGTTCTAAGGATGTCTAAGGTATGTCGGCAGTGTATAGTACTTATAGGAAAGGACCAAGAACAATGACCTGCGATACTCCGGCTCCTATGGTGAACTCTTCTGTTGTGTACTCATTTTGAAGAACTGTAAATACTTTGTTCGTGACGTAACTTTCTAGGACTTTGTGTGTATTTGGTTGAAGCATTGTCTTTATCTTGAGTTTAAGACCGTCCAACCATACGCGGTCAAATGCTTGGGCAACATCTAGGAAAATGGCAGAGCAGTATTCGTGGTTTTAAAACGCAGTCCGAATATCTGAAGTTATGCGGTTGACTTGCTCAATAGTCCCGTGTTTAGCTCAGAACCCAAATTGGTGTGAAGGAATGACATTTTGTCCATGGAAATCAATTTTACGGAGTAAGATCTTCTCAAAAAGTTTTGATAATCAAGGTAGCAGACTAATGGGTCTATATGATGACGCTTGAGTTTTATCCTTTCCAGGTTTATGGATCATTATGATTGTGGACTTCTTCCATTGGGTAGGGAAGTATCCACATCGCAATACCGCATTGAAAAGACTTGAGATATATGTTATGGCAGGACTTGGAAGCAGTGTTTGAAAATGCTATGCTTTTTCGGAGCTTTTTATTTTTGCTCCTGCTTCTGCTCTGAATGTGATAGGAGCAGAGCAGTGGCATAAGCCCAAAATTTTATCTGGAGCACTATTGCTTTGCTCCGTGCTGACAATTTTTTCAACGCTACACAAATAGCATAAAAAGAACTTCTATCAAAATACTATCTGGAGTTATAGCCATAGCAAAGTGGCTCAATTCTCATTATTATAGTCTCATTAGTACATCATGGGGAATCGCAAGTCTTAAATTGACATGCGATGGTACTGAAGAATTTGCGGTCTCAATTTAGTTTGATTTGATGATAAGGGTAGCAAAAGTACAAGTATGAGGAGATGGCGGGGTTATTAGGAGCTAAGAAGAATTTGCGATTTCTGTTTTGTGCCTTTTTATCGCTGATTGTAGGCCGATATAAATTAGTTCTTTCCAAATAAAAAGCCTATTCTCATAGGGTGTTTTCGGGGCAAAAAACATTAGTTTTGGAATCAATTTGAGACAACTACAAGAGCAGCTATACGTAGCACTATTGGGAGCAGACTGAGCGGCTCTAAAATCACTAATTACTTCTATAGCAAGAATAGAAAATCTATGCCTGCTTTGCTCCCACTGCTCCGATATTTTTTGCTATTGCTATAACTCCAGATAGTATTTTGATAGTAGTTTTTTTTTTGCTATTTCCATAGCTCTGAAAAAAATGACAGCACGGAATGGAAGTGCATAGCCATTAGATGGTGAATTTGGCTGGAAGACATTTCTAAAATGAAGTGCAAAGACATTTGCCTTCTCTTCGTCACTGCGGGCCCAACTTCCACTCTGGTCCCTTAAAGGCGTGTCTACCTTTGCAGGTGGCTGTTTGCTTGCATGTGCTCTCCGTGAGTACGTTGTAGAGTTGCTTCACCTTGGGATTAGTCAGTCTGGAGCCCCAGTGGGGATGTTTCGAGTTATAGTCACCCGCAGCGAAAAAGCGTTGATCAAGTGTATTAAAGAAATCTAGGGTTTGTTTTTCTGATATTGTAAATCGTGGGGGACAATAAACCGCAGACAGAGTGATATTGCCTCGCTTAGATTCCACGCATATCGATGTGGCTTGTAGGCAGGTTTCTGAATATCCCGATAGTGGATAATGTTTGATGCGGCTTCTGACTAGGATACCAGGCCCGCCATGGGCTTTACCATCCGGGTGATTTGTGCCGTAGAATGCATTGCATTTTGCATATACACCATAAAATCTTTTAAGGTTTGTTGTAAACATGGCTTCTAAGCTACTTTGGTTTGAAGGTTGCTTCACATGTTTTGTTGTCAAAATCGGCTCAGTTCGATTTTCGTGTGAAATTGTTCCTTGTTTCAAAACGCTTGCGAAAGAAACGCCTTGGGTAGTAGTCGATGGGGCAAAAGATGATCTCGTAGCTATGGTGAAGAAGACTCCAGTAGTCGATTTCGAGGGTGTAAACATATTAAGGTTTCCATTGAAACGCGCAATTTCCGTGCGCGTATTAATCCTGCTCCTTAGATCTTTGTATACTTGATAACCTCTGTAGTTTGCAGTGTGGTGACCTCCACAGTTACTGAATTTTTTGACTGATGGATCCTCCTTGTTTGCAGGGCATGAGGCAGTGTTGTGCAGTTCTCCGCATGCCACACAATCAGATCGCAGAGCGCAGTTGGATTTAGTGTGTCCAAATTCTTGGCAATTGGTACATTGGATTTGTGCGTCTATGTGGTTCCCCTAGAGTTACTCTGCGGTGTGCAGTAAGTAAGGTAGAGTGTAAATTGGGTGCACTTCATTTTGGTTGGGAGCTATGTCTTCCGGGCTCAGCTCAACTTTGAAAAGCGACTGGGGTTTTTTGTCTCTGTTTATTAAATTTATTACGGACTTGACCTTAAGTCCCTTAAGTCCCAGGTACACTTGATTCAATGCCTTTGATTACTACTTGTAGGCCTTTGCTACTTTTTAGTTGGTAGGTGTAGTAGCTTTTATTTTCAGCTCTTAAACATTTTTTGACAGCGCGATAGTCGTCATCGGTGTCAACTTGGAGCTTTGTTCGCGTATGTTGCCTTTGCTGACGGATGTCACATAGAAGCTGTTGTTGCCTATTAGCGGGACAATCTTTGTTACGAGGGTCGTACAGCTGGTATTCCTAATGTAGATGCGAAGGCTTTGGTTTGGCGGCACTTGTAACTTTTTCTTCACTCTCAGCGTCAGACTGCTTGGCAAGAATTTGGAACCTATTACCAGTGAGGGGATCTTTGTCCGCAGGCTTATCGCTTGTTTTGTTAAGTTTTGGTGTGTTGCCGCTCTTTTTGTTTTGCGCGCATAATTTTCGTTTGTTTATTTTTACATACCGATCGATGCCGGTCTGCACATACGAACGGGTGGTGGGTGTTGTGCTCACTTGTGTGAGCTCGTGCAGAGTTGACGCTGGTATCCGCATAGTTGTTGTTGTTAAGTTCGTACAAGTTGATTGCGCTATAGCAAGCGGTATCATACTTTTTGTTGCATTTGCCGAAAAGTTCATCATCGTGGGCTGAGGAGAGGGGGTGGGGCATTGGGAGCTCCACGTCGCGGTGGTAGTATGAGAGCTTACAGTCGCCGTGGGTGGGCTCTGGAGAGACAATTGCAAAATAAGGGTTGTTGCGCTGTATAGAAAGCCGGCGATCGTCTTGTTGTTGTTGCATTTGGGCATTGAGTTGTCTCTGACTCATGGTGTTATTGGTGTTCCTTGCACTTGCATTTGCTGAATTTGTACGCGGAGTCATTCAATTAATTTTATTTAATTAAATATCAACTATTAGATATTACTGGACAACATAAGCACGAGTGCTTATGAATGTCCATTAAAGTCTTTTATCGCAA
Organism: Lordiphosa fenestrarum; assembly: GCA_035044985.1. Lineage (NCBI taxonomy): Eukaryota > Metazoa > Arthropoda > Insecta > Diptera > Drosophilidae > Lordiphosa > Lordiphosa fenestrarum. The sequence goes on along the minus strand of JAWNNO010005381.1, from coordinate 65,915 downwards.
GTCGAAAGGTTTTGATTTAACAACTGATTTTAAAGATTTTATAACGAATAAAACCGGAGCTCGACAAAAACAAGTCTTCCGACAGGAATAGTTCTAGGAATAGGAAATAAAAAATATAGCTGAATATTACTTCGGTAGGTTATGTATTGGGTTGGCATTCATTTAAAATTTGTTTCTTGTATTCATGTATTTACTGTATATTTGATTAGGTATTTATTTTATTTGAAACCAAAAAATGAAAAATAAATTTAGTTCAATTCACTTTATTTAGTCTTTCCTGTAGGTTTGTTGTGGGTTTCTTTCTTTCATTTCTTCTAAGGTTCTTTTTAGATAAACCAACATTGCTGCACTAATCAGCTGACTTGAAATGCACTGGTTCAGAGTTAAGCATGTTGAACTGTCGGCTCATAAACAAAGCTGATTTTAGTTAAGAAAATGAATCTTCATAAACAAAATTCTCAAAAAAGAGTTGAATCTTATACTTTACGTTACGATATTGACTTGGTTATTCTTTATGCAATTTATTATTAGAACATTAGGACAGTGAAGTGAAAAGTGAGTTACAGCTACCGCTTTTATTCAGCTGGTGGCTGAGTCTTGCACAAAAATTAAGTCAAATCAAATTGTAGTTTCTCTTATTTTTTTGCACTCACTTGCACTTGTCTTTTGCTACTGTTTTAGCACTTTTGTCGGGTATGGGAATGACAACAAGGTATTTTATTAAGTCACAAATTAAAGTGATAGCGTATTCATTTCCTTGTTCTGATTTTGGTAATGGACCGATCGTATCCACTATTACTCTATCAAATGCCATTGCCAGTGCTTCTTATGTCTGCAGGCAGATCAAGTTTATTTTCAATTTTGGCAACGCGCCCTCCCGCCCCCGCAATTTAGAAAAAACGTCATATCTCCCACAGTTTTGAAGATAGATGGCTTGTTCCTTCTGGACATATTTAGATATTAGGATAACATCGATAATAGGATAATATCGATCCGCCAAAGGAATGAAGAAGATCGGATGAACGGTTTTCGAGTTATGATCAAAAGACAAATTTTCTTGGTACAGAGTATGTTATAGTCGGGCTTGACCGACTTTCTTTCTTGTTTATTATCATTTTTTATTGTGGTCACCGGCTGGAGTAGCGCTACTCTTATATCTGTCAATATTTTATTGCCCATATTTTTAAAGGAATTCTTCTTCTTGTTCAATCCTTTGGAAAAATTGATCTAAATCAAAAACTCCATTGGTATATAGATCATCAACATGAATTCTTGTAATGACTTTTTTTCCATGTTTGAAGAAACATGTTAATAAATTTACTTGCAAGGTCACTACTTTTTTAACATCTTCATTTCGAATGACGTTATATATTTTGGGCTTCGAAGTGTTAGGTTGCTTGAGTTACCACTTGGGAGTATGGGTGGGTAACAACCGTGGCCCCGTGTGATCTTCCTTCAGAGGAGTAGGGGTGTTTAGCCATAGTCTCAGTATTTGCCTTCCAATAAAAGACGTCCGCTCTGTTTGTTTCTTTAAATTCAAGTGTTTTATTCTGTCAAGTCCAAATGGTTCTGAGCCTGAAGCTTTTGTTTACAAGTTCTTATATATAAGTAAATATGTGGCCGCCTACAACAACCGAATTCCTGCGTCAGCAATTCTCCCTTGGGCCGGACGTTGCAACAGAGTTTCAATGTGCTGCGCTGTGCTGCGTCAGCAACCGGTGGTCAGCAACCGCTGGTCAGCGACTTTAGCAGTGACATATTGTGCGAGTGGGTTTATTCGGGGGGTAGTGAGGGGGACCGAATTGTTAACTCCTCCCTCCCCAAAACGGAGTGAACGCCATAACGAAGGGATGGCCGAAGCGATGACAGGTACGTCGTGTACAGGTGGCGGGTAGAAGATGGTTTTGCTGCTTTTAATCCTCCATATAAGAAACGCTAGTATTAGTAGGGCAACTACAGAGATGTAGAGTATGATGGTGTGTCGTGATGCTGCTTGGTTGAATTCGATAATATTCTGCATGGAGCTAATGGCATTCATATGGAGTTTTTCTAGGCTTAGAACTTCTATTGTATTGTTCCTTATCAGTTTGTGTGTGGGTGGCAGGAATAAATCTAGGTGGTCCTCTTCCGTAAGTGGTGTATTATCGTACTTTATGTTGTTGATGACTATTGAACAGCCAGAGTACTCGATAATAGCAGTGCCATTGATGGATGTAGGTGTGTCGCAAGTTGAGTTTATTATTAAGTCGTATGCGTTAAAGACGAAAACAATGCCTTTTTCTGGTTCGAAAACGTCAACTAACGCTCCCGTATCTCGGACATCGCATGAGCTGGTTTTTTCGCGGAGAAGGTTTTTTAAGCAGTGATCGTTGTGGTCGTTGTTGTAGGGGTCGTTACAATATAACTTATTATCTATTTTTGGACATTTATCTTGAAAATATTTAATAGTGTTTTTGTTATAAGCTATAAATTTAGGGGCTATTACAAATTGTGTTGAATTTATAGGAAGGGGTATGATTCGTGCAAAAGTGTAAGTTTGTTGTTCAAAAATGGGAATATCTATCGAAAAGATTATATTGTTGCTATGAATGATTGTTTCTAGTTTTAGTAAGTTGTATGTACATGTGTTCATCAGAAGTGATTATTATATTTTGATGAGTAAAAATTTCTCTTATCTTGGCAATCTCTTTTACATTTAATATAAATTTGGGAATTATTTTTAATTTCGCCAATAACATACTCTCTGCCAAGTTGTTTAAGTGATTAAAGAGTAGGTCGATATTGAAACTTATCCTATTAAGGTATTGTAAAGCGTGTATCTGGTTGTGTTCTTGTGTGAATTCTTTATAAATTGTACTCCCAGCATTGTTAAGGAAATTTGTTATGGTTTCTTGCTCTCTATTTATGTGATCGGTAATATTTTTAAATCTGATTATGATCTCATTATTAAAATCGGTTTGTTTTCTTGTATTGTTGAACAACGAGGCTGTACTTTCCTTAAGTTTTGTCAATTCTGTATTAATAGTTTGCGAATCATTATCATCCATGTTGCCAGTCACTATTTTTACCAAACTACCAAGACCGTTAATTAGTCCCCTTCTTTTTCTGTTGTGTGGTAGAAATGAATCTAGTCTTGCTTGTAGGTGTACGAGTTTAGTTTTTAAGATTGTTATCGAATCGGAAAACAAGTCATCTGATTGTATAGTATCTACAGTGTGATAAAGATTTTGAATACAGGTATTAAATTCTGTGATATTTACTATGTGATTAATCCTTTTATAAGTTTTAATAATGTGAGCTTCTCCTAGTTCGATTTTTGCAATTGGTGTGGATTCCTTTATTAATCGGACGGACATGCTTTGAGCCATGATGCTCGGGCTCCTGTACAAACAAAACAAAATAAGGTTATTAGTGATTTAGTTTTTAGCACGTCTGATTTTAGATTTATGAATTTTTTGTGTTCGTTTAGTGATTAAGGTGAGGCCATTGTCTTGTTGAACTTTATGTTTGGAGAATCTAGGGGTTAGTTTATTCCTACGGTTTTCCTTCCTGAATATAGTATTATCCACGGATAACGAGTCTGGTTGTTTTCTGTTCTCATTGAGTTTTTCTAATCTTATTTTTGAATTTCTCTCTAATTTTTCTTTCACTTCTGGGTAAAGTTTCATGCGGTACAATTTCAGTTTTTCAAGATATTCATGATGCGTGTTGCTTCCCAATGTCTGATTGAAAATGTGGGTACGACCACTAAATAGCTCAAATGGTGTCAGCTTTGTACTGGAATGTATGGCGTTATTGTATGTCAGAAGAGTAGTTGTTGTTCTGGTTGTTAGATCGGAATCTTTGCTGATTGTCAATGGGAGTCGATCCTGACTGTGGTCGTGGATAAGGTGTAGAAGATTGGGACCTGTTATCTTGAGTGTCTTTCCTTTTTGGAAGTAGAAACTTTGCTCCACTCGGCAAAACTCATAGGCCTCCTCAATAGTCGAGGGGTTTTTAAACCTAATTAGGGTTTTAAGTGGCTCCCGAAGGTTAACCAAAAATGTGTTCAGACAAACATCATTATATAACTTCTTCTTAAAATTGACAACAGCGATTTCTTGATTGCCATTCTTAAGAGAAGCGGTTAAATCGGTTCTGACTTTTGTAATGCCAAGAAATAGTTGTCCCAAAGACAAGTTTTCTGGGACTAGCTGCAACTCCCTAAGAAGAATAGCTTCGCTCTTTTTGTTAGCATAATGGTTGTTTAAGTCCGCTTTAATGCTGTCCCAAACTAGTTCAGTGTTAGTCAGGACTTCATCGGCTTTTCCGACGATCTTGTTCCTAATAGCTCTCAAAAGTAGTAGACCATAGGGGGTTTGATCTGTGCCCCTAATGAGCATGATTATTTCCTCAACATTCGTAATAAATTTTTGTAACTGTCATTCTTTGACAAACGCTAAAATGTCGGTTGGGCTCAACGTGTTTGATATGTTACTGATTGTCGATAATGATGAATTATGTCCTAACACAGTGGCAGGAAGAGAACCTGGGGCAATACCAGAATCCATTGCTGCCTCTGTATGTCTAGGTGGATTTAACACTTCCTCCCTAATCTCTGGCAAACTACTAGCTCGAAGCTGCTCGTGTCTTGGTACCAAAACCGAATTTTTTTGACATCTAATCGGATTTTTGTTTGAAAAAAAAAAATATTTAAATATTCCTCTATGTTGTTATTTAGTGTAGTGTTTGTGAGGTGTATTTTGTTTTTCGTTGTATCTCTCTTAGCTGTGTAGTATTGGGTGATTAGTTAGACTCTGCAAAATAGTGTAATTAGAAATCAATTTTTTCTTTCCCTATGTTTTTTTTTTTCTGTAAAGCACTTTGTGAATGAGTACCAATGAGTGTGTATGTAATTAGTTAATTTTTTTTTGTTTTTGGTTTTCCTTTTTCTTTTCTTTTATTTTTATTGATAGATATAACAATGATGATTATCAGCGATTGATTTCATCCCACTACATCACAATTAATTTGTATTGGTTTTTTCTTTTTCTCTTGCAGGGCTAGTGATTATCAGCAATTGATTCCACTAAGCCACATCACTTCTTTTTTTTTTTTTTTTTTTTTAAATTCTGAGCTAGTGATTATCAGCAATTGATTCCACTAAGCCAATTTTTCTGTATTTCTTTTTCATTTGTGTGTGTTTTTTTTTTTTTTGTGTTTAGTAATATGCACAACGTGGTATCTTTGGTGATGTCAGCGATTGAGCCACCTCAGATGTAACGCACTTTGCTACATTTCACTTTGTTTTGTTTCTTAGGAAAATTTTTTGCACAGACACATACATGGGCTCATTTCTGGTACTTTTTCACTTTCACTTTACTTACAACATGCTAAAGATTAGCAATATGAAAAGGTCCATTCCGGATCCGGCTGCGCCAGTTACCACTTGGGAGTATGGGTGGGTAACAATCGTGGCCCCGTGTGATCTTCCTTCAGAGGAGTAGGGGTGTCTAGCCATTGTCTCAGTATTTGCCTTCCAATAAAAGACGTCCGCTCTGTTTGTTTCTTTAAATTCAAGTGTTTTATTCTGTCAAGTCCAAATGGTTCTGAGCCTGAAGCTTTTGTTTACAAGTTCTTATATATAAGTAAATATGTGGCCGCCTACAACAACCGAATTCCTGCGTCAGCAATTCTCCCTTGGGCCGGACGTTGCAACAGAGTTTCAATGTGCTGCGCTGTGCTGCATCAGCAACCGGTGGTCAGCAACCGCTGGTCAGCAATCGCTGGTCAGCGACTTTAGCAGTGACATATTGTGCGAGTGGGTTTATTCGGGGGGGTAGTGAGGGGGACCGAATTGTTAACTCTTGCGCGATTCCGATTCCAATTTTTTCCGTCTACTTTCTTTTCTTGTAGTGACATTTAATATTTGCTTTGTTATTCGTTTTAGTTGATCAATGGTTATTCTAGATAACGCATCTGCAACATGATTGTTTTTTCTCTTAAGATATTCGACTGTAAATTAATATTCTTGTAAATGAAGTCTCATTCTTGTTAATGTTGAGCTTGGATTTGTCATTGAAAATAGAAACGTTAGTGGTCTATGATCTGTTTTAACTGTGAAATGATTTCCATATATATATGGTCTGAAATAATTTTTTGCCCAATGTGTTGCTGTTAACTCTTGTTCTGTGGTATTCTTATTCGATTCGCCTTTTTTAAATGATCTAGAAGCATATGCATCTTGTAATCCGTTGCTTTCTTGGGTTAATACGGCTACACAAGCTTGTTTACTTGCATCCGTGATGATACAAAATTCTTTAGAAAAATCTGGATATTGTAGTAATGTTGGAGACATTAATTTTTCTTTTAAATATTCAAAAGCTTCTTGACATTGAGGTGTCCATTCGAATTTTAAATTTTTTTTACATAAGTGTGTAATCGACGATAATAGGTACAAAATGCAACAAACCTTCTAGCACTGTCTGCGTCAGTAGGAACTGAATATTTTTTTATGACTTCATACTTTTTGTCATCAGGTAAAATTCCTTGACTAGTGCTTCTATGGCCTAAAAATGTAACTTTATGCATGAAGAATGTACATTTTTCAGGGTGTAATTATACTCTGTACCGTAGGTACATAGAGTATTATAAGTTTGTGCAAAAGTATGTAACATCCAGAAGGAAGCATCTCCGACCCCTTAAAGTATATATATTCTTGATCAGCATCAACAGCCGAGTCGATATAGCCATGTCCGTCTGTCCGTCAGTCTGTCTGTCCGTATGAACGCACAGATCTCAGAGATGGTAATAGATAGAGGATTGACATGTATGGGACATATGCTTCTTATGTCTGCAGGCAGATAAAGTTTATTTTCAATTTTGGCCACGCCCCCTCCCGCCCCCGCAATATGGAAAAAACGTCATATCTTCCACAGTTTTGAAGATAGATGGCTTGTTCCTTCTGGACATATTTAGTTATTAGAATAACTTATCGATCCGCCAAAGAAATGAAGAAGCTCGGATGAAAGGTTTTCGAGTTATGCTCAAAAGACAAATTTTCTTGGTACAGAGTATGTTATAGTCGGGCTTGACCGACTTTCTTTCTTGTTTTAAATTATGTTTTCTACACAATTCAAATACGTCAATTAAAATTTTTAGCATGTGTTTTTCTGAGCAACCGATGACTATTAAATCGTCCATATACAGGAACGCTTGAGAAGGATTTAGTCCTGAAAGAATTTGGTGCTATTTTTAATCCATAAGGTAATCGTGTGAAATCGTGTGAATGGGAATTTATCTGCTAATAGCTTCTTATTGATCTGGCGGTAATCAACTACTAATCGCCATCTTTTTGTGTCCGAGTCGGGTAGTGTTTTTTTTGGAACTAAAAGCAATGGGCTGTTGTATTCTGACACTGATGGTTCTACAATGTTATCTTTTATTAATTTTTCAACTTTTTCTACAATTTCGTCTTTTTGACTGTGGGGGCTTCTGTAGTTTTTTATATAGACTGGTTCATCATCTTTCAATCTCTATTTTTGCTCATAGAAATTATTTGTTCTGATTGGTTCTTTTTCCAATCCGAATATGTCTGTATATTTCGAACACAATTCTGTCAAAACGTCTTTGTATTGAGACGGGAAGTTCTTTTTTAATTCCGATAATACTATTTCTTTTCTTTGTTGATCATTTATCTGTGATATTTCATAGTTTTGAAGTGGTTCATATTGGATGTTGTCTAATTTTAGAACTTTGGAAATTGCATTTGCAATGAAAATACCTTTTTGAATTTTTTGATTTGGTATTAGAATCTCTTCGTCATCTGTATTTAGTGTAATTTGTCTTATTACTTCGGACCGACATGGTATGACGATTTCGTTGCTGTCTGTGTTATAGACAATTCTGGAAATTGGAATGTGTATTGAAGATTATAAATTATTTTGTCTTAGAATTAAAGAATCGCTGTCTGGAGTGAAGACTATTAGATAATTGAATGTTTTTATGAAGTCTAATCCAATAATTCCATTTCCTGGTATTGTAAAATCAGTTGGTACTATATGGAAGTTGTATGGTATAATGAAGTTACCTGTTCTCAATTCGAGAAATGTTGGACCAAGTGATTTTGTTGAACCTTTTCCTATTCCAGTTATTTGTGTAGTATTAGTGTGATCGATATCTTGAAATATATCGGAATTTTCTTTTATAATTGAAATATCTGATCCTGTATCTATTAAAAATGTAAATAGTTTTCCTGTGTGTTCATTTTTTAAATTTATAAAAATATTTAAACTGAGATTGATGGTGTGAATTTTTGAGTCTATTGGTTCTGAATACTTAAGGGATTCTGCTGGTTTTTCGATGTGCGTTGTGCATGTCTGACGTTATTATTTCTGTTGTTATTGTTATTTTGGTTATTTTGATTATTTTGGTTGCCTCGATTTCCATTGTTGAAATTTCATCGATTGGCATTATTGTAATTTTGATTGAAGCCTCTGTAATTTCCTGAAAAATTTCCACAGCCTCTATTGTTACCTCTGAAATTGTTATTTTGGTAAATATTATTGTTTTGGTAATTGTTATTATTATGGAAGTTACTTCTTCGTCGGTAATTACCTCTGAAGTTGTTACCTCTATAGCCATGTCCTCAGTTTTTGATCTTGGTCGTTATGGCTTCTTTTGTGCTGAACGTATCAGCACGCTCTGCACTAAGTCCTTCATCGATATACGACGATTCTAACAATTAACGTAAATTTTCCAAACAAAACATTTGCCATCTTGGCCTTGACTACATCGGATGTTTCACCGACAATTGTAGCCTGCAATTTTTAAATAATTGCGTCAATTTTTGTTTCATTTTGGACTTTGTATAGAGTTGAGCCGACCTTTTGAAAAGTTTACCAACTTTACTGCTGTTAAAAATCTTTGTAGGTGCATTTTTTTTCCATCGAATTCAGGGATTGCTTGGGCAATTTCCTTTAAATATGCCCTGTCGGCTACTGACGTGTCTGTCACTGTGCTTTGCTTTTGTTCTATCACGCTAGAATTTGAATCGGAATCTAGATCTGAGAACTCTGGTAATGTTATTACAGCTGGAATTGTCAAATTATGTATGTCTTTTTCTTTTACTTCGGTGTCTGATTCATTTTCATTTTCTTCAATCTCTTCATTCTGAGGAAGTTCATGAATTTCACTTATTTCTATTGTCGAGGGTGTATTTAAAACTGTTGGAATTGATATGTCTAAAATAAATTTCGTCTTTACAGACACTAAATTTAATCTGAGTTTATTTAAAACTTTCGATACTTGTGACCAATGATTATTAGTCAATTTTTCTCGATTATCGTATATTAACTGACGTGCTTCATTAAAGCATTCTACTAGTAAGTTTGCGTGTTTATTAACGGTTGTATTTTGTACGGATCTTTTCTGACTTAAGCATTTATAGGATTTGTCAAACTTATTTTTAATATCTCTGATGCTGGTTACTATTTCCTGCCACCTCATGTAAATAAGAGTTTTGCCTTCCAAGTAATTTCATTTTTATTTTTCATATATTATATTAATTTGTTTAAATATATATTTATATTTTTTTTTTATACCCTATCTAGGCCGTTTGCTCTGCTGAGGTAACGTTTTTTAATGATTTTATTGTGTTTGACATATAAAGTCAACAACAACTGACCTCCGTTGCTATTTTAAGGATCAAAAGGAGAATCCACAGAGATTGTATATCATCTGTGTGATCTATGATTTTTACGTTGTTGACCACGTTGGCTGTATTGTCTTTCGACTGCTTGTCGTCTGAACCAAACCATCCCATTTTGGATGATTGTAAATTAATATAATGTCTGAATCTGAATATATGTCCCTGTTATTTTTTTTTTTAATTTTAAATGTTTGAGTTTAAATTTGTTCCTTTTTATTCATATATTTTAAGAAAAATTATTTTTTTTGTTTAATTTAATTTCATTTTTATTGAAATAAATATTCTAAATTGTATCTGTTGGATCAGGAGCGTTTTCCTGACCTGAGGACATTTAATCTAGGATGGGTGTGTGTGAAAAAACCGAACACGTGGACAAAGGTTGCGACTCCAGTCAAATTTCCCACGCAGCAACACGATCTTGCTTCAGTGAACGAGTGTACAGAACTAATTTATTCAGAGAGCTTAAGACTAACAAAAGGCTAGGCAATGTAACAGAGTTCGAAAAGAGAGAATGAATTCATATGTGTGTGTAAGCTTAGCATACGGATAATTACAGGCCGCTAACATTAGGCCTGCAAATGATAATTATGTTGACAATTTAAAATGTAAACAAAGGCAGTTAAATTCAAAGCAAATACATTTGGTAGTATGAAATAATGGTAAAATATGAGAGTTTGACCGAACATCCCGGCCTCCCTTGAAAGGACCCTCTTTCAACACACAGGTAATACAGCAAGTTTGTGTACTGGACGACAGCATACTCCAGATGACGTGCGAATGTGTGCTACACGGACACGATTGTCTCTTCCATACACGACTGATTCAACACGTCCCAGTTTCCAGTGTAGAGGTTGGAGATTGTCTTCTTGGATGATGACCATTGTTCCTGCAGCGAGATTCGGAGACGTTGCAGTCCGCTTTGACCCGGATCGGATTTCGTTAATGTATTCGGCAGACCACCGACGCCAGAATTGTTGCTTCACAGCAGTGATTTGATCATAGCGATCTAGGTTGGAGATATCCTTCGCATTCACCACACGCTCAGGCAAGGCGCGTGGAGCATCTCCATTTAGAAAGTGCCCAGCAGTGAGGGCACTAAAGTCGTTGGGATCTGTTGACAGCGGCGACAGAGGACGTGAGTTCAGAACAGCCTCTATCTCAACGACAGCAGTGTTTAGCTCCTCGAAGGTAAATCGGGTGTTCATCAGTGTGCGCACCAAGAGACCCTTTGCGCTCTTGACTGCGGCTTCCCAGAGCCCGCCAAAGTGTGGTGCCCTGGGGGGACTGAATGGCATCTTGGGTTGCAGATTTAAACATGAAGTTCTTCAGCTCGGCTAATTTGTTGGATGCCCCAACAAAATTTGTGGCGTTATCACAATGGATTTGTGATACTGGTCCTCGACGAGCAACCATGCGCTTTAAGGCCTCCAGAAACTTGTTTGATGACAGATCTGAAACGATTTCAATGTGAACTGCCTTGACGGCCATACATACGAATATTGCAATTTAGGATTTCGTGGGACCTTTTCCTCGGATGCGATAATAGGTATTCACAGCGCCGCAGAAATCCACACCAACGTTGCGAAATGGTTTGTCGGTTGTGAGACGTTCAGGTGGCAGAGACCCCATAATTTGACGAAGAAGAACTGGACGGTATCTTACGCAATGCACACAAGATCTCACAATGCTCCGAGCCAAGGTTCTCGCATTGACTACCCAGAACTGGAGCCGAAGCAATCCGACCAATGCCTTTGGTCCGGCGTGATAGTTGCGCACGTGCAGGTGGCGTGCGTAATTTCGAACAAAGATTGACTTGCTAGGTAGGAGAAGTGGATGCTTTTGACGAATTGGAATATTGGCGTGTTCGAGTCGACCGCCAACTCTGATGAGCTCGAAACCCGATGAATCATCCAGGAAAGTGCTGAGAAATTTCAGGCTGCTCCGTAAATCCCTTTGTTGTTGCAGCAAATGAAGATCTTCTCTGAAATGGTGCCATTGTATGTTCCAAACGATGCAATCCAATGCGTGGTGAAGTTCTTTTGGCGATGGCGAGGACGCTTCAAATGTGCGATTTTTGGTGACTCCACGGTAGAATCTGAACATGTACGCTATGATCCGAAGCGAGCGATTGTACGAACTGATTCCGTCAATAACCTCTAAAATATAGTTTGCTTCTATGGCTACAGCAAATGTAGACTTCCTTTTTTCAGCATCGATGACTTCCATGTTTATAGACTTGTCGCGCTTTTGACAGTTCCAATGATGTTCGGAGTCGCGAAGAAAGGCAGGGCCAGTAAACCAAATCGAATGTTGTAGGTCGTCTGATGTGCAACCTCGGGATACAATATCAGCGGGGTTGAGGGTACATAATTCCAACGACCATCAGAAGTGTGGTCTTGGATAGTGGAAACTCTATTTCCAACGAAAGTTGACAATGTAATTGAGTGCTGTTGCAGCCAATGCAACACAATCTGAGAATCAGACCAAAAATATGCGCTATGCGGCTTTCCGATGAATTTGTCCTTAATTTTTGCATACAACTTACTCAGCAGTTCAGCTCCACTCAACTCAAGTCTAGGAAGGGTCATTTTTTTGACTGGCGCTACTCTGGATTTGGCAGTTAGCAACTGCACGTTGACGTGGCCGAAAGAGTCTGTTGAGCGCACATACACGCAGCAACCATAGGCGCGTATCGAAGCGTCACAAAAGGCGTGCAGTTGAATGTCAACAATTTCGGGTTATAGACAATAGCGAGGTACAAAAATAGATGACAATGAGTTGAGTGATAATAGGCACCTTGCCCATGCGTCTTGAAGTGATTGCGGTAAGGACTCATCCCATGCAAGCTTTAGCAACCAAAGCTCCTGCATAATGATTTTTGACACAATGATGAGCGGTGCCAACAATCCGAGAGGGTCAAACAGAGAGGAAGCAATTGAAAGAATGGTTCTTTTAGTAACTGTTGAAGACATATGTTTCGGCTTGAACACAAAGAGCAGCACGTCACGTCGTTGATCCCAAGTTACGCCAAGAGCACTAGTGATTGCATCTTCATCCAGGTTCAATTCCTTGACTGTTTCGTCTTCCATGAAGGCAGGATGATTGGAATGCCACTTAGTTAAAGGGAACAATCCACGAATAAGTATCTCCGTAACCTCCTGTTTGATCGTCTGCTCCACATAACATGTCATCGACGTAGAACGATGATTTTACGATTGATGCTCCGAGTGGAAACTCCTCCTTGTGTAGATTTGCAATGTGCTGCAGACTGCGAACTGCTAAATAAGGTGCGGAGGCCGTCCCGTAAGTTACTGTATTTAGTTCGTATGTTTCCAAATTAGCATCGGGGTGTGTTCTCCAAAACACATATTGGTATTTTCGATCCTCAGGACTTATGAGTACTTGTCTGTACATTTTGGTAATGTCAGCAGTGAGGGCGTACATTACCAACCGGAAGCGAAGCAAGACAGTGTACAAATCGTCTTGCAGCTTTGGTCCAACAAGGAGTATCTCATTTAGTGAGGTCTGCGATGATGTAGTACATGAGCCGTCGAAAACGACTCGCAATCTCGTTGATAAGCTAGATGGCTTAAAAACACAATGATGAGGTATATAAAAGTGTGGCTCACATACCTTAGGATCAGCCACCAATGTCATGTGACCGAGATCCTCATATTCCTTCATGAAAAGGTCATATTGCACCTTTGTCTCGGGCTGCCGTTGGAGGCGCCTCTCAAGTGCTAGAAATCGCTGACGAGCAATATCGCTTGAATTTCTCAGGCAGTTGGGATCCTTCTTGAACGGAAGATTGACGACGATTCGTCCATTATCGAGTTGGTACGTTTTCTTTGAGTAGATTTCTTTCTTTGGAGTATCTACAGCTTCAACATTCCAAAGTAGTTGAAGATTCTTGTCGATGGACTCTTCTACTGACAGCAGACATGCTGACGATTCCCTTTGCTGCTGATGCTGATAGCGGCCAGACACGACCCATCCGAACAAAGTCTTCTGTAAGACTGGCAAATTATCTTCAAGCTTGATTTGTCCAACAGCAAGACATTCAAAGAATGCCTCAGTACCAAGCAAGAGATCAATGCGTCCAGCACGATGAAAGTGATCATCTGCCAGCGGGGTATTTGCAGGCAAGTCCCACTCAGATGTGTCGATTTCCGTATCGGGTTGATAGGCGATGTGTGAAGTTATGCAGAACTTCAGCGTTACTTCAAATGGTGACTCCCGAGACTTGACTTTAGTAGTGGTGCACGTTTTGATTTTGGTAGTTGACTCCCCGATACTGCGGATCTCTAAATTACTCTTATCTCGGCGGAGAAACAGACCTTGAGCAAATTGGTCGGTCATAAAATTTACCTGCGAGCATGAATCGAGGAGCGCTCTGCCTTGTTTGTATGCGCCTGATGAGTCTCTTACGAGCACCTTGGCTGTGGCAAGGATGACTTGACCACATTGTGATTGATTCATGTGCGAGTGCGTGGCTGCTCCTGCAGGTTCCAGAATTGATGACGACGCTTGCGATGTTGACGATGAACGACTGTAGTGGAGTACCGTGTGGTGTCGTCCCTTGCATATACGACAACGATGATTTGACGGACAGTGAGTCATCCGATGGCCTGGCTGCAGACAATTGAAACATAGACCAGCATTCCTGACGATATCATATTTAAGCTTCGTACTCTTGCCTTGAAATTCAGAACATTCTGCAAGCTTGTGGCCAGAACTGGAACAAAGAAAACAGGTAGAATTAGTGATCGCAAATGATAATCCCTTGCCAGGCTTGGAATTGGATTTATGTTTAACAGCATCAGCCATACGATACGATGCGATGCCACTAGACTGCAAAAACTGACAATGTCGTTCCAAAACATTGGAGCACTGTGCCCAGTTGGGAAGCGAACGCAAATCAATAGCTTCGTTCCACTTATTCCGAGTCTGCTGATCACATTTTCCCATGAGTATATAGATCAGCATGCCTTGTGCAATGTCCGACCCTGTGCCTAGGGACGAAAGCGATGAATAGATTGCCGTGGCCTTGTCAATCACACCACGCAGCTGAGTTCCATCTGGTTTCTCGACTGGTTTTAGGTTGAACAACGACTCGATCGTATCTAGAAATGTGAGCGTAATGTTGTCATAGCGCTCAATGAGGCGATCAATTGCCTTGGGGTAGTTTTCGTTGGTCACTTGGAATGCTTTAACAGCGTCTAAAGCAGGACCCTCCAGGCAGTTTAACAGGTGGTTAAACTTCTCTATGTTTGACAATGTGTGTTCACGACCGATGATCTGGTTGAACCACGTTATGAAGTTCTTAAACTCTGTCCTTTTTCCATTGAACACAGGAAGGGTCAGTCTGGGCAGAATTGACGGTGGCATAGAACGAGGAGAACTCGGTGGGCCGATTGCCGTGCTATGCAGAACTTCTCCGAGTTGCCCTAGGATGGACAATTTGATACTCACAAATGTATCATCGAGGTCCGCACGACCATCGTTCTGTGGATCTGCATTTTCAATTTCAGTTTGCACCGCCGACGCTTCTTTGTAGTGGTTCTCCAACATGTCCATGCGCAATTGCAATTCGGCGCTGGACAATTTATGTTCATGACCATCCTCATCAACAGAAACCTTCACTCTATCCTGAATGCGGGAAATATTTCGAATAATATTTGTGAGCTTGGGTTCCAAATCTTCGAGAGCAGCCATTGTCTGTGCTTGCAACAAATAAATTTATTATGATTTCCCAAATGTAAACAAACCAACAATTCGATCTGGCAACGTCTCACCAATGTGAGAGCGAGAGAGGTCTGCTAGCAGCGGCAGCGAAGTTGCAGCGAGCAGAGGTGGTGAGCAGGCAACGGCAGCAAGAATCTGCGAGAATGAAGGAGCGACGAATTGTAACGGCGCAAACTACAACAATGAGCAATTGCAAAGACGTTTGACTGTTGCTGTGCCAATGAAGAATGAGGAGGCGAGAAGTGCGACGCAAACTTGCGGGACCTTCCAACGAATGGTTTGATGCAGCGACAAATTGCGGGATCTTCCAATAGATCACGCGGTTGAATGATGTTCACTCCAAATGTGAACGACTTGGCGAGACTTTTCCAATGTCTCGCTTGGCAATGTTGGCGACCTGCCAAATGGTTTCAGTTGAGAACGATAGGTTCTCCAATGGCTCGCTTGGAGCGGCGAGCAGAGTGATAGGGTATCAGATTCTATTGCAGGGAGACAGCGACATCCAATTGATGGTTCCGTTCCAGCAATTTTCACCAGGCTTAGTTAGGTCGTCCACCGGCCGAGCAGCAGCACAACTAGAAAATTCTATAGCAGCAAACTATACGAATTTCATTGCAGAGAGACGGCGAGATCGATATAAATCCCGTTCTTGCAATGTCAATGATGAGCCTGGTATGTGAAGAGGCACCTTAAATTTTCCGAAATTTTCCGCTTTTCACACACAAGCCCCACGTTGGGCGCCAAAATGTTGGATCAGGAGCGTTTTCCTGACCTGAGGACATTTAATCTAGGATGGGTGTGTGTGAAAAAACCGAACACGTGGACAAAGGCTGCGACTCCAGTCAAATTTCCCACGCAGCAACACGATCTTGCTTCAGTGAACGAGTGTACAGAACTATTTTATTCAGAGAGCTTAAGACTAACAAAAGGCTAGGCAATGTAACAGAGTTCGAAAAGAGAGAATGAATTCATATGTGTGTGTAAGCTTAGCATACGGATAATTACAGGCCGCTAACATTAGGCCTGCAAATGATAATTATGTTGACAATTCAAAATGTAAACAAAGGCAGTTAAATTCAAAGCAAATACATTTGGTAGTATGAAATAATGGTAAAATATGAGAGTTTGACCGAACAGTATCAATATATATTCGCTGTTACTGTGATTTTGTGATTTTAAATTTCGTTCTAAGACTTTCTATCATTTGTGGAGAAAAAAAAAATTCATATTTTTCCCTACCTAGTTAAAATCTTTTCGGGCCGTTTTCATGGACAGCTCAAAATTACAAACATTACACAAAGTTTACTTATTTTAGATTGTTAGACCAAAAATTTTTTTTTCATTAGTAAATTAGTTAGTTTAACGTCTGCCTGCAGCTTCCATCAGTATTCTTTTATTTTTCTTTTATTCTTCTGCTGATGTCCGGGGCCTTTGGGCTCAGGCGGAGCCGGTGCTGGTTTGCACAGGCTGATGGCCACTTAGGAAGTTGTAGCGGGGCTGGCTGATGATTGATGCAAGTGTACTCACACGCCGGTGTGTACAGTGGGCCTCTGCAATCTGCTGTGCACTTTTTCTGGAAATTGGAGATCGCCTTTTCTGTTGGTGGTTTGATTTTAGTAGTGTCTTTGCATAGTGATTTTATGCATTTAAATTGGCTTTAAAGTGTTGGGTTTCGATTTTGTGTTTTTGTCTCAAGTTTACTTTTTAACAAGAAAGAAAGTCGGTCAAGCCCGACTATAACATACTCTGTACCAAGAAAATTTGTCTTTTGATCATAACTCGAAAACCGTTCATCCGATCTTCTTCATTCCTTTGGCGGATCGATAAGTTATCCTAATAATTAGAACAGAAGGAACAAGCCATCTATCTTCAAAACTGTGGGAGATATGACGTTTTTTCTAAATTGCGGGGGCGGGAGGGGGCGTGGCCAAAATTGAAAATAAACTTGATCTGCCTGAAGACATAAGAAGCATATGTCCCATACATGTCAAACCTCTATCTCTTACCATCTCTGAGATCTGTGCGTTCATACGGACAGACGGACGGACAGACGGACAGACGGACATGGCTATATCGACTCGGCTTTTGATGCTGATCAAGAATATATATACTTTATGGGGTCGGAGATGCTTCCTTCTGCCTGTTACATACATTTGCACAAACTTATAGTACTCTGTGTACCTACGGTACAGAGTATAAAAATTGTAGTACTTCATTTAGATCGCATGGTGTCTCCCATGCTGGTAGGTTTTGTGCGTTTAATGCCGTTCTTAATTCGGCAATTTGTTTAAAAATCTTTTTGCGCACACCTCCTTTTCTTTTTGGTTTCATATTATTTCATTTATTTTTTCACACAAGATTTTCTATGAAACACCGAACACTTTACTTACTCAGAATTTTATTTTTGTCCAGCTCTCCAAGCCATGTAAAGGTCATATATTCATAATATCTTCACAGTCGTCATGTAAATGTGGTGGTAAAGGGCAAAGGTCACGGTCGCCATGTAAAGGTGGTCCGTTCCTCCAACGAACGATATTTCGGAAACGGCTACCAGGTTGCAGGTTCATTCATTCCGCCCAGTAAGTTGATTAAAATGGTTTGGTTTTTGTTATTTGAGTTTTTATTATTAAAAGCACTTTAAAAATATTGCCATTTTAAGTGTGGCTTGTTGGTCTCTTCTTTTGGAACTGATCTATATTCTAAATGCCGCGCATCTACGCTTTCGGAAACGCCGGCAGCGGAGCGGCTGTGTTATGTACTATATATATAAAATGCACAAAGTTGATAACAGCTCTGTGCTGGAGAGAAATGACCTGCGCACATAGAACGACATATAATGGCTGCGCCGCTGGCTATGCTCAAATATGCTGACGGTGCGTTTCAACATGGAATGCCCCAAATCTACTAATGTTTCTTTTGCACTTGAAATGTGCTTGGGTCTTTGAACATTGCAACTAAGTGTTACAATGTGTATTTGCTGAAACATACTGAGTACAGTGAGTACTCTATAAGTGTGCATATCACACCGTCTTATTTGAGCGCAATCCAATTAGGCAGGAGTTGAAAAATACTAGTAAAACAATATTTTTTCCTTAATTCAATTTTATTTTTATTTAATTTTTCCTTATTTAAACTATTTTTTTTTACCTTTATTTTTTACCTTTATTTTACCTTTATTTCGAAATATCTTCTGGCGCGTATAGCGAAAATTAAATACAAGCCTTAGCGTGGAATGACACGTTCAATTTCTACCGACAATTTCTAGCCGCAATATTGTTGGGCGAATTCGACGAACACGGCAAATTAGGCAAATACCTAACATCAATAACTAAAAAATTATGAATAAATTTGAAAATTTGGTATTTCTGCATATTTTTTTTTGGCATTAACAACAAAAAAGGTCACACTGGCTGTTGGCGACATCTGATAAAATTCAAATTGGTAAATTTGAAAGGAAATACCTCCAATCCTTTGGCTTGTGTGCAAATAAATTTAATCGTCTGTAAATAGTAGGACAACATCCTTTTGTCTGGGGTGCCTTTTCACCAAATTTTTAAAATAGAAACAGCATAAAAATCTTCTCAGGGCAGCCAATTGAAAACATCCCCTTTTAGGTTGCGTTTTTATTCGTTGCAGAGAAGGAAGCATAACCGAAACCATACGGACTAATTTTCATCAACATTTCAAGCCAAATGGATTTAACCATGTCTGTCTGTCTGTCAGTCCGATTCTATCCATACATATTACAATCATCTAGTGGCTTGACTAGCCGAATATTACAAGAAGACCGACCTATTGGGCAGCTCAAAAATCAAACAGCTTGTATTTTTCATTGGGAAATCTATTTTTTTTTTCAAAATTATTGCACATAAAATTGCATTTTATTTATTACGTGAGTTACATTCAAAGTCCACAAAGCAAGATATGAGGCATTAATTCTGATTAAATGCAGGCCAAAAATGTGAACAAACACTGCAGCCATAGAAATTGCTGTCTAGCGACAATATTGATTCTACCAAATACAATTCTGCTAGCTGCTCTGCAGTCAACAGCAATTTATTGTGCGGCGAATTCAACAGATGTCCTTCTCGCTTTCACCCATATTGATTTCCATAAGAGCAAAATTGATGTTAGAAATTGTCGGTAGAATTTGAACGTGTCATTCCAGCCTAATATGTAAATACTCAGCTCAGTATTCTGACTCCGGATGGCAAAGAAATGTGGGGGTTTAAAATTCTTGCGAATTGGATTAACAAATGTTCAATTCTCTCCAGCACCCAACTATCCTTTTCAGCTGCTCAAATTGAAAGAAGGAAGTAGTGAAGTTGGTAGTAGTCCCTAAGCTTAGTTCGGAAGAGCGAGAAAGATCTGACAGTTGCCAAAATGACACTTACGCTCTCTACGCTTTTTAATCTATTAAAAATAATAAAAATTCAAATAATCTATGAAAAAGTAAAGTAAACTCAGACAATTCATGGAAAGAAACTCTGTGCCCATAATTTGCCTCTTACACAGGGTGATCCCCGGATATTTGTGATCCGATCCCGGAAAAGATTGATCTCGCTCCCACTTTTTTTGTATCCCAAAAAAACAGGATTACTATAAGCCTGCTCCAGGATTACCCTGTTTTCAATCCCGTTTCGGATTGATTTCAGATTCTTTCTGTGTGAATTGCCGAAATTGCTGAAAACACTGCTAAAGAATCATGAAAGATGTGAGCTATGAGCCTTCAGCCCAAATTCGAAAAACAGAAGAGCACTCTAACAGGTTGACATCAGTGTGGCTTGGCCATTTGAGCCTGTTTAATCCAAATTTTAATTTGGTTTTTTAATGTTAATTTGGAAGAGATGTTCAATGTAATGCCCGGTTCTCAATACAGCACATTCTTGCATTCCTGCATTCTTGTGTCGGATGCAACATTCACGCCATACAAAAATCATAGGGGCTAGTGGTAGCCAATAAGTTGCATCCAATTTGAATGTAGTTGCTTCCGTGACTTTTCGAGTAGTGACTAGACAGGGTATCGATAATTTTGCCTATCGTTTTGGTATCGTTACAATTGCGGTCACTAACAACAACAAAAAACAGCTGTCAAACTTTAAGAACAACAAAAAATGAAAATCGCCATGGCCAAACAAGCAGGTAAAATTAATAATTATTTTAATGAAAGTGATATGAATTATAAAAATGGAAATTTTATAACAACAGGAGACACCAGATTTGCCTGGACACCAGAGTCCACAGCTACGCTGCTGGAGCTTCGGGAGGAATATATTGGAGGACTCAGTGGAACACGGAAAATTCGCAACAAAGCCCGTTTTATTTTCGGATGACCTCAACCAACCAAACCAAGCCTTTTGATTCATTTTTTTAAGTTTGAATATGAAGCTTTGTAACAAAATACAAGAAAAATCTGTGAAAATGAAATTCTAGATAATTGAATTTGTTTGTTAGTATTCTCTGCAATATATGCAGCAAGTGCAATACCATTGCCTCGTTGTTATCCAAAGTTTATAATAGAAAACCGTAATTTAAATCTGTTTTACTTGCACCAAATTATCTTTACAAAATGTCAACAAATCCCAGTCAGCTGTTCAGAGGATGCAAGAACACAAGAATGCAAGAATGTTGCCAATGCGAACACCTTTTCGCATCCTTTCGATAAATCGTGATGTCGATGACAAAATCACGGCGGTGAGAACCTAGCATAACTTTACAGTGTTGAAAATGTTATTGCTTCGTGTTCGAAATGTGAAAAGTGTTCAAAATGTAAAATAACATGCTTTGTTGTGACAATCGCTATAGTGGAGCAACAGTCAATGATGAGCATGAATTGCTCGGGGGACTTTCAATTCAATTTGAACCAAGATCGCCAAGACAGGACTTCACTTCAATATTGTTTATTCACAAACTTAGAAATAGTTTAAACAATGTGGGTCGGTAATTTAATTAATATGCAAAATAAGGAAAATCGAATTAAACGCGACCAGAACGCAAGCTTCATCTATGACTTCTTGTGGACGACTATATTCATTTTAATGTGTGTAGGCAAGGCGAGCTTCTGGTGCTGATCAAAAGAGAGAGTTACAAAGAGAGGGAAAGAGAGCGAGAGCACGAACACTCTGCTGTTGTTATAATAACACTGTGCAAAAAACGTTTAAACACTCCGTTATTTGTATATAAATAACAATGCTTGTTTTGTTGTACAATGTATTTGAAGTGTGTGTTATTTACAAACCCTGGTTTCAGGCCATTCAGGGGGACTTGCAATATATGTGAATAAGAAACTCCATGCAAAATTAATATGTAAGCAGCCTCTGGAAAGTGCTTTGAAATTGATATTCCTGCAAGTCTCCAATAAATGCGACGGCTGCAAGATTTTATTAGGCTGTATCTATGGCAAAAGATGATCTCGTAGCTAGGGTGAAGAAGACTTCAGGAGTCGGATTGCGAGGGTATACATATTAAGGTTTCCATTGGAACGAGCAAATTCCGCGCGCGTATTTATCCTGATCCTCAGATCTTTGTATACTTGGCAACCTCTGTAGTTTGCAGTGTGCTTACCTCCACAGTTACTGAATTTTTTGACTGATGGATCCTCCTTGTTTGCAGGGCATAAGGCAGTGTTGTGCAGATCTCCGCATGCTACACAAACAGATCGCAGAGCGCAGTTGGATTTAGTGTGTCAAAATTCTTGGTAAATTGGATTTGTGCGTCTATGTGGTTCCTCTAGAGTTTCTCTGCGGTGTGCAGTAAGTAAGGTAGAGTGTAAATTGGGTGCACTGCATTTTCAACTCAACTTTGAAAAGCGGCTGGGGTTTTTTGTCTCTGTTTATTAAATTTATTACGGACTTGACCTTAAGTCCCTTAAGTCCCAGGTACACTTGATTTAATGCCTTTGATTACTACTTGTAGGCTTTTGCTACTTTTTAGTTGGTAGGTGTAGTAGCTTTTATTTTCAGCTCTTAAACATTTTTTGACAGCGCGATAGTCGTCATCGGTGTCAATTTGGAGCTTTGATTGCCTTTGCTGACGGATTTCACATAGAAGCTGCTGTTGCCTATTAGCGGAACAAGCTTTGATACGAGGTTCGTACAGCTGGTATTCCTAATATAGATTGGCGGAGGCTTTGGTTTAGCGCCACTTGCAGCTTTTTGTTTGGTTTAGCGGCACTTGCAGCTTTTTCTTCACTCTCAGCGTCAGACTGTTTGGCAAGAATTTGGAACCTATTACCAGTGAGGGGATCTTTGTCAGCAGGCTAATCGCTTGTTTTGTTAAATTGTGAGGAGCTGTTCCAGCCCCCTGTCCATATAACCACTTTCTCTAATAAATAGGTTTAAGGGCAATTATACCACCCCAAAGGACAAGGACATGGAGTCCAAAACTAGACATAGAGTCCCCATTTTTGTTGAATTTTGTATTTTAGTTTGGTAATAATAAGGACCTAGTTCCAACTAAGCTCATTTCTCCCACTAGTTCATCTTGTATAGGTTGCGCAGCACTGATCAACAGTATCGGTCAGCACTGGCGGGCGGCAAGGCACACACACGCACACAGAGAGCAACACTGGCAGCTGCAAGGCACACACACACACACACGCACACGGAGAGACGCACGCACGTCAGCAGCAGCGTCCGAGAACATGACACACACACACGCACCCAAAGAGCGGCACGTACGCCAAAAGACAAGCCAGCAGCAGCCGAAAAGCCGAATCGCTCACGCATCCAAACACACGCACTCGTACACACACACACACAGCCGAGACGTGAGCGCGAAAACGAAGAGCCTAAGAGAGGGAGAGAGAATGGTCATCAGCAGCCGGACAGAGGCAGAGCCACGACTGAGGCCTGGCACGCGCCAAGTCCAAAGCTGGCAGGTCAATATGGGCGACGAGCGCTAGAAAGAGACAGCAGCATAGGCAGCGACAGAGCGTCGATCGCCGAATTAGGTCCATCGCAGAATTTTGGCGGTGGACTCGAGGAGTTTGTTTTTTGCCGGCTGATCGAGTAGACCTACAGAGTGCCCAACATCAATTCGCGAAACCAAGTGCAAGTGCCGTTCTTCCTGTCGATCTGTTTGCCAAAGAGTTTGAAGGAGTCTTCCTTGCCGAGTGCCACCCATTACCGTTGCTGCGTACCAGCTGTTGCCATCGTTGTTCCTGCCAAGTGTGCAGAGGGCTGTCTGCAGTCGCCCGCCCTCAAAAGAACTGCCAAATCGAAAGTACGAAGAAGTCTGGGTAAGCTAGCTCGACAGGGCATCGTTTAAAAAGTGAGTTAGAGACCAAATATTGGTTCGGTTAGGAAAACATAGGATAAACTCCATAAAAACCCCCAGAATAGTGAAATAAAATTTGAATCATGTGTCTAGATCTTCGCGTCTATTAAAGGAATCGGAGGAGAAATCCTAAGAGGGATCCGAAAGCCACCCTGGCAGAAAGCCATCGGTGGATTTCGATCCCAAGCTTTGGGTAGACGTGATAGTGGTTGTGGGCAAGGGTTATCCGCCTCAACCAATCATGTCTGCACAACAGCGCCTGTGATTTCGCCTCCCTCCCGGTATCTGGCTGGTAAGCCAGTGCTCCCTCCTGAGACCGACCTAGTGATGCGCTGTAGTTTCAGTGAGTTACCCTCATTGGCCTCCGTCTTACGAGTCTCAGCATTTATAAATTTATGGCCCTGGACCTGACCCAGCTGCACCCCAGCCTTAGAAAAGCTACTTTACATTGGCGTCCGAGCAGGGACTCTGGGATTTCGTTGGAGGTTTCCATCTTTCGTGGCCTAAAGAACCACACTCATTTCGCTCATCACTAGCTCGAGGCAAAATCCAGTAGTTTAGCGAGTCGACGCCATACATCACGGACTTACACGCTTTATTGATTTACACACTTTCACGATCATCGCTTATGCATAGCCATTTCATGATAACCGGTTATACATGCAAATTTACGATCTTCGTTTATGCTTGGCGATTCATGATAACCGTTTATGCATGCAAGTTTACAATCACGTTCACGCAGAAAAATTCATGATATCCAATAATCAAATAAATAAATCTAGTCTTTAGTGAGCATAGTGAATCAATTTGTTAAGCTGGAGTATGCGTGATGTATGCGAAAACCGCGTTGCATATCAAGTAAGAAATAAGTTTATGCATATATAAAAGGATTTTTTCGTCAGTCAGTTTTTTTGATTGAAAAAAAAATATATATAATAAACCCGTAATTTTTGAAAATTTACAAAAAAAAAAAATCCCGCTACGTATGATCAAGTCTTTGTCTTAGCCATTTTTTTTTTGTAAGTATTTTTCCGTTACGTATTGTGCCCTCAGCTAAGTCTGTTTTTACGTATTTTCTCTGTTACACGCTGACAAAATCCAACCGTCAAACTTTCCATAAACTTTTTGTTACCCGGGCGCCGGCGATTGGGGGAAATTATCGGGCCTTACGTAGAAAATCGACGCTGGAAACATACTCCACAGTCCAAAATCTAACATCTCTGTCCCTTTTCACCCCGCACTAAGTATAAAGTCTACACCTCAGATTGATGAACAAGCCGTTAACTAGTTTTACTGTTAACCCGTTCAAAAACAGCATGATGTCGGGATGCGGGCAGAAGGTGTTAGAGCAGGCCGACACGACTCCCACGGATTTGGTCGGGTTTCACAACCGCGCTGTCGACGAAGAATCGTCGACGCTTGACTGCGCTGACAGCAAAGAACGTCGACCCTAGACTGAGCTGCTGCGACAACAACGCTGAACTGCGCTGCTGACGAGGAGCTGCGACGCTCAACTGAGCTGCGGTTGCAGAAGGCCTTGGGTTCTATATAAACCCCTGGTCGAAACAGTCAGTGATCGAGAATCAACCGAACCACATCAAAGTAACCAGCAAGTATAAAACCTCGGGAAATAATTTCGTCCTTAGACAGAACCCTTCGAAAACGAAAACTTTTGCAACGCGACCCAAAGAACACAGTGACATCCCACCGAAAAGGATATATACCAACAACGCGGTCTGAAGATTAAAGTTAAAAGGCACAAGCTCATCCTTAGAGTCCTCGCAGTTTCGGTCGTTCAGTTCCCAGTCACGGTATACTACTTTGAGCGCGAACGTCTTCGTGAAAAGTCAAGAGGCAACAAGGGTGTAAAATGGATTTCGTTTCGGCGCAAGGACGAACTACAATCGCTGGCCACAGAATTCGGATTAGGTACCCTCGGAACGGTAGAGAAACTCCGCAGTAGAGTCACGGCATTTGTGACCCGAGGTGAACATTCTGAAGAAACCAAGGCACGCTTGGAGGAACTAGAAGCCATCTTTCCAGATGCACCGACCCCAAAAGAAGTTCGTTCACCCGCTGGGTCCCCACTTCCTGAATCTCATGAAGGAAAGGTGCGCTCTTTTTCCAATCTCCAACTACAAGTACCCCCATCGGATACTGTGCCAATAATTAAAGGAGACACGCAACCTACCATAGAGGGCTTGGGAATGTCAAGATCAGGAGGTCACCGAGTCGAGAGGGAAGACATTTCTGGTGCTTGATTAGCACAGAAACTTCGCAACTGGGGAATATTCTTCGATGGCCAATCTGATCCACTTAACTTTATTGAGCGTGTGGAAGATCGTGTAGCGTCCCAGTGGCGCTGGGCAGAATGTGGTCGGTCGAAATAATGAATTACGTACGAGGCACAATGTAATGCATTACCTATGAGATTTTTTTTCAGCGCATTTGTAATGGCTCGAGAATTTCTGCATTACAATATGGTAAAAGAATACGCTTGTGAGATGGGGACCCGAAAGAAACTTCGGCACGTCATTACTTTCTGCATTACAAAATTCAATAAACTCATGTACCGTGCGGAAAATTTGGCCATTTCTTAAGAAAGTAAGGCAGGTTGTATTGGGTTTTTGAATGCATACAGGCAAGAGGTAGTGCATTAGTAATGGACGTAATAATGAGCATTTGCGCCACTGGGGTCATACAGGGTGAGTGAGAACCAATTGCCCAGAGCGGTAGCCGGACTCCTTTCTGGGCGAGCCGAAACCTGGTTTCGATCCTTCCGTATGCAGATCGTGCCTTGGACGGATTTTAAGAATGAGTTCTTGGAGTTCTTCCTTCCACCTCGATACTTCCAAAGCTTAGAAGATACCATACGAACACGTTATCAACGCCCGGGAGAGGGGTTCAAAGACTACCTGATCGATCTTAGGATGATGATGCAGAGGTCAAAATGCACCCCAGAGCAAGAGCTCAAGAGGATTTATGAGAATCTCCTTCCAGAATATCAGCTGTTTACCAGACGCCACGAATTTGAGACACTAACAATCCTCACCCAGTTAGTCTCCAGCTATGAAATTGCACGAGATCGGGATCCAGTCAGTCATGCCGCCAGGGTAAAACCAGTAAGATACCCAACTAGTCCGGTTGGGTCAGCTGCCCAGAACACAGCACCAGCCCGGGTGAGCCCGACAGCCGTAGTCCCAATGGAATCGACTATGGTCCCGGTGTCGACCGAAGTGACTAATAGGATGGTGGCACACAACAACGATCGAACAATGACTCTCAATCGGGCATGCCGGAACTGTGGGGAGGCTGGCCATTTCGCTAAAGAGTGCACCCACAAACAAGTACTCTTCTGCTGGAACTGTGGACGACAAGGATTTCGTACAATTGACTGTTGCCGCCAGCGAGAATCGGGAAACGACCAGCGTCTCCGTCCGCCAGGGGAACGGGCGGAGACTCCCAATGCGGGACCTCGGAACTAATCCATCCATTGCGGTTGGAAGGCGAACGCATAGTAGCAGCAGTAACCATTGAAGGCGTTCCGTTCTCCGCTACCCTGGACACTGGAGCCTCACACAGCTTTATCAGCGAAGAGGTCGCCCACAAATTATCCAAAGACAATAACCTGCGAGAAGTAAGCACCAAAATTTCCTTGGCAGACGGATCTCTGAAGGAGGTGTCTCAAGCTCTTGTGGCTCGGGTGGGTCTTGATCAACAGGAGGCCAAAATGCTCTTACTCGTCCTACCTACAATCCTAGACGAGATCATCCTAGGAATTGATTTCCTATGTCGGATACAGGCGAATCTACAATGCGGGCGAGCGTGTCTTCAACTGGCCAGCAGATCGGATGCACAAACCAAATTTGCAAAGCAAGCTATACCCGCAACCTCGTAGAGACCGACCAGGTTAGCAACAACATCCTGCCTACACCAGAGTAAACGGCCCTCGAAGGCCGTACCCGGCAAGCTATACTCGGCGACTTCGTAGAGACCGTCCAGGTTAGCAACCACATCCTGCCTACACCAGAGTTAACGGCCACCGAAGGCCGTACCCGGCAAGCTATACTCGGCGACTTCGTAGAGACCGTCCAGGTTAGCAACAACATCCTCCCTACACCACTGTTAACGGCCCCCAAAGGCCGTACCCGGCAAGCTATACTCGGCGACTTCGTAGAGACCGTCCAGGTTAGCAACAACATCCTGCCTACAGCAGAGTTAACGGCCCCCGAAGGCCGTACCCGGCAAGCTATACTCGGCGACTTCGTAGAGACCGTCCAGGTTAGCAACAACATCCTCCCTACACCACTGTTAACGGCCCCCAAAGGCCGTACCCGGCAAGCTATACTCGGCGACTTCGTAGAGACCGTCCAGGTTAGAAACGACATCCTGACACCAGCCCCATCTAGAAGTAACCCTCCGAAAGCTATGCCTGGCAACCTCGTAGAGACCATCCAGAATAGCGCAACAGCAGTAGCCTTCCCATCATCCCTCGCACCGGAACTTTTAAGCTTACCCCAGCCGGCAGCTGAGATGCCACTTCCGAGCACGAGAACACAACCGACAGAAGGCAGAGTACACTCCCGTTTCGAAACTCCCTTTCGAAAGGCACCGAGACTTACAGACGACCACAAGAACACTATTAAACGACACACTAGTGACCGATCCCTCGTGAAAAGCTCAACCTCGAAAACCCCATCATCTGAAGCTATCATCAGTTTTTCTACCGTTAACAGTCCATCCCCGGCCGAAGACAGCTCAGTTAGCAAGACATCCATCACAGTGGGATCCGTGGAATCACTTCTAGATCCTTGGGTAGCCCTGTTCCTGGAACAGGAGCTGGACGCTTTTAAGAACTTGTCGGGAGTTTCGAACATCGCGGAGCATACGATCGTAATGAAGGATGATAAGCCGATTAAACACGTTACTACCCCAAAAATCCTGCGATGCAGAAAATCATCAATGAACAGGTGGACGAGCTCCTTAGAGATGACCGTCTCGAACCCTCGAGAAGTCCCCAAAGCGCCCCGATTGTTCTGGTTGGGAAAAAGACGTTGGGGATACACGAATGTGCGTGGATTTCCGAGAGCTCAACGCCCGCTCCATGCCCGATGCTTACCCGCCTCGAATTAACCATATTCTGAAACGATTGCTCAACGCAAGATACATTTCCACGTTGGATCTCAAAAGTGGTTATTGGCAGATTCTGATGGCCGAAGACAGTCGAAAATATTCAGCATTCCAGCTACATTCCAAAGGGCGCTAGCCAGTGTCATCGGACCAGATATGAAGCCTCCCGCTTTTGCCTATTTGGATGACATAATTGTCATTGGAGCTACTTTGGAGGAACACGTCCAAAATCTACGGGAAGTATTCCAACGGCTTAGGAAAGCCAAGCTGAAGCTCAACAGAGCCAAATGTTGTTTCTTCCGCCGGAGCCTTGTATTAAGTCTGCTCCGCCTTAGTTGTAGTCCATCGGTGCCATCAGGCATCCGTCCAATGTTCCCAATGAGTTCACTTTATTTTGTTGGTTTGTATTTTATTCTTTTCAAATAAATGTCTTTAGTTTTTAAGAGGCCTTGTGGCCAGTTGGAGCTCTCATATATATCTGTTCTTACAATTATCACTTAAGCGCTCATGCAGCTAAGTCTCGTAGCTGCGCTGCCAACAGCGGCAGCGGAGAGACGTTTATATGTTTTTATATATGGCTATGCTCGCTTAGGCTGGAGCGCAAGGGTCTATGTATATGCACTTGAGTTTATAGCATTGGGGGTCCGCGTGTGACAGAAATGCTGACACTTGCATTTTCCGTTAGGGAACAAAGGCTGGCTCGTATTTCGGCCACTTATGTAAATGAATTGGGACTTGGACTTTGTAGTTATGTTTATTTATATATATGCATCAATGTATGAAGTACAGTGTGCATTCACTATATGTGCATAGTACATCTCCCTTCTTTTGAAAAATAACGTAATATAATGAAGTTATTTTCTAAGGAATTATTTTTTGTATGTATATATTAATGTTTTTTTTTTTTTTTTTTTTTATAAAAAAGTTTTTTTTCTTTTTTTTGAATCAAAAAGTATTGATCTTGTTATTTAGTTTAATGTATGGTTATTGTTATTTAATCTAGTGTATGGCCATACAAGATATATTTATAAAAGTACGAAATAATTATGAAATAAAAATTTTCAATCTATCTTTATGTACTATTTGTTTTTTATTTTTACTGTTTGATATTGTTATATTATCCCTATCTCCTAAATGTTCCACCTTATATGGTCCAGTATATTTATAATCTAGCTTATGTCCTGCTTCATTTTTCAATAAAACCTGATCTCCTATTTTTAACTCAAAATTTAAAATAGTCTTGTCGTAATTAATTTTTTGTTTTTGCTTACGAGATTCTAACATTAATCTAGCTCTCTTAAATGCTTGTTCTAGTCTAAATTTCGATTCTTTTGCATAATCTTCTATATTGTATAGTGGTTGTATCTTATCTATACTATTAAAATGTTTTGGTAAATTTGAAGTTTTACCAAAAACTAACTCATATGGACAATAGTCATGTGCCATAGAGGGGGTTGTGTTAAAACAATATACGAAGTATTGGAGCCACACATCCCAATCTGATTTGTCAACTGAGATGTATGATCGGATGAACTCATTAAGTGTTCTGTGGCTTCGTTCCACGGTACCTACTGTCTGGTGATGATGTGCGGTAGAAGTTATGTTTTTGATGTTTAAATTTTTGCATAAATCTTCTATTATTGAATTTTTATATTCTGTTCCCATGTCCGTAATGAACGTCTTCATTGGACCGTACTTTAGAATACAATTTTCGAATATAGCTTTTGCTACTGTATTTGCACTTTTGTTTTTAATTGGTATTGCCACAAGGTATTTTGTTAAATCGCAGATTAAGGTTACTGCATATTCATTTCCTTGTTCAGATTTAGGTAGTGGACCGATCGTATCCACAATTACCCTGTCGAAAGCCATTTGTGGCGTTTCAGTTATTGTTAATGGGGTCTTTGTGTGTTTAGTCGTTTTTGACTTTTGGCATTTGGGGCATTTTCTTATATAATTTGATATATCTCGGGTCATGTTTTTCCAATAATAATGCCTTTTTATTTTTGCTAATGTTCTAGCTATGCCTGTATGACCTCCTTGTATTGGATCGTCATGGAATGTAAACAGTATTGCTTCTTTCTCTTTATCATTATTTGATAATAGGGTCACCGGCTTGAGTAGCGCTACTCTTAGAGATTGTAATATTTTATTGCCCATTATTTTGAAAGATTCTATTGATATGGTGTCAAAGATCTTTTCGCTCGGTGCCACTTTGAGTTGGCTGATATTTAGTATACCGGCTTCTTTTTCAAGCCTTTGAAAGAACTGACCTAAGTCGAGAATTCCATTGGTGTACATATCGCTAACGTCAATTCTTGCTTTAACTTTTTCCATGCTTTAGTAAGCATATTGAATCCGTTAATCGCAAGGTCACTACTTTTCGTACCTCATCATTTACAATGGCTTCGTATACGTTGGGCTGAGAAGCTTCATTTAGAGTTTGCTTATGCAAATCTACTTTTTCGTTTTCTTTTCCTGCGCAGGAATTTTTCTGTTTACTCTGATTTCTGGTAGTGACTTTCAGAATTTTATTGTTCGTCTGTATATTTTTTAAATCATCTATTGTGATTCGTGATAGCGCGTCGGCTACATAATTGTCTTTTCCCTTGAAATATTCAACTGTGAAATTATATTCCTCTAATTCAAGTCTCATTCGTGTCAGTTTCGAACTGGGATTTACCATTGAAAATAGGTAAGTGAGTGCTTTATGATCTGTTTTGACAGTGAAATGTCTACCATAAATATATGGTCTGAAATGTGTTATTGCCCAATGAATAGCTGATAGTTCTTGTTCTGTTGTACTTTTGTTGCTTTCGCCTTTTGTAAAAGATCTGGATGCGTATGCAACAGGGAGCTGTAGTCCATCTTTGTTTTGACTTAGGACTGCTCCACATGCTAATTTACTAGCATCTGTGATTATGCAAAATTCTTTGCTGAAATCTGGATATTGCAAAAGTGTTGGGTTTATTAATGCTGATTTTAGATGTTCGAAGGCTTTCTGGCATTCAGATGTCCATTCAAATTTTACATCTTTTTTACATAATCTTGTTATGTGACGGGAATATTCGGCAAAATTTTTTATAAATCTTCTGTAATAATTACAAAATGCGACAAATCTTCTAGCGCTGTCCGCATTATGTGGGACTGGATAATTTTGAATGACATCGTATTTTTTGTCGTCTGGCAAGATTCCTTTGTCTGTGCATTTATGTCCCAAAAAGGTGACTTCATGCATAAAAAATGAACATTTTTCAGGGTGTAACTTTAGATTGTGTTGCCTACATTTCTCAAAAACATCGGTTAAGTTTTTGAGCATATGAACAACCAATGACTATTAAGTCATCCATATAAAGGAATGCTTGCGAAGGTTCCAGTCCAGAGAAAGCTATAGTCATCATTCTCTGAAAGGAATTTGGCGCTATTTTTAATCCGAATGGTAGTCGCGTGAAGCGATATGAACCATTGTTTGTTGAAAAGGATGTTATATCGCGTGAACTTTTTTTTGAGTTCAATTTGATGAAAACCTGACATTAAGTCAAGGCATTAAAAATATTTTGCTCTACCTAGTGGATCTAAAATATCATCAATTCTAGGCAGCGGAAATTTATCGGACAACAGTTTTTTATTAATTTGACGATAGTCAATTACTAATCGCCATTTTTTCTTGTCAGAATCGGGTAGTGACTTTTTTGGCACTAATAAAAGTGGGCTATTATAAGCTGACACAGATGGTTCGACTATTTGGTCTTTTATCAATTTTTGTACTTGTCTTTCAATTTCATCTTTCTGACTATGAGGACTTCTATAATTTTTAATATAAGTTGGTTCATCATCTTTCAATCTCAGTTTTTGATTATAAAAATTGTTAGTGGTTATTGATTCGGTTTCTAGTCCGAATACATCACTATATTGGGTGCATAAAATTGTGAGTTGTTTATGAAATTGTGGTGGGAAATTTTTCGAAAGTTGTTTTAATACACATTGTTCTCTGTTATTTAAGTCTGTTTTAACTACATCGTAGTTTGAAAGTGGTTCATATTTTAAATTTTTTATGCTGACTACTTGATCTGTATTTGTTGTATTTAGTAGTCTTATGAATGCATTTTTTACTGTTACTATGGTATTTGCTATGTAAATACCATGCTGTATTTCTTGGTTTGGAATCAATACACTGTCTTCTGTTGAGGTTAGTTCAATTTTTCGGACAACTTGGGATCTTGCTGGCAGAACTATGGAATTGTTGCCAGAACTGTATGTTATTGGAACATGAATCGGGTATTTTGAATTATCTGGCCTAATTATAAGCCAGTCCTCATTTGGCTTGAAATCCAATTGACAGTTGTATTTTTTAATAAAATCGATTCCCAGTATTCCATCACAAGGAATAGCGAATTCTAAATTTACAATGTGAAAATCATGTGGAATTATATATTGTGAAGTTTGTATTTCAATAGAAGTTAAACCTTTTGATTTGGTAACCTCTTGACTTATTCCCTGTATATTGATAATATGATCATTTTGGATGTATTTAAAAACATCCGAATTTTCTTTTAATATTGATATTTCTGCACCTGTGTCTATCAAAAAGACTAATTGATTTCCTGTTTCTACATGTATGAAAGTTACAAAAGTATTTAAGCTGAGATTGATTTTGTGAACTTTACTTTTTTCTACTGTTGAGTACTTAAAGGGTTTGGGGAGTTTTCCGGTTGGTTTCCCGGTGCATTTTGGGCTAATCTAACATTGTTACTGTTATTATTATAACCTCCATTTTGGTGGTTATTTCCGCTGTAGCCTCCTCTATTATTTCCTCTATTGTTTCCTCTGTAATTATTGTTGTTGTTATTTTTGTTATTGCCGGTGTAATTATTGTTATTGCCGTTATTTCCGTTATTGCGGTTGTAATTATTGTTATAATTGTTGTTATTATAAGAACCGCGGCCATTGCCCCTTCCGCGAGAATTACCTCGGTAATTGTTACCTTGATAATTTTGTCCTCCACGGGTGTACAATATGGCATTTGCATTGCCTGTCATTTCAGTACTACATTGTATGTACTTTGTGACGGCTTCGTTCATGGTTTTGAAGTTTCCGGCCTCAAGAATCGTTTTGAGCCTTCCATGATCACAATTTTTAATCATTGCTGTAATGGCTTTTTTTATACTGAATTTATCAGCATGGTCTGCTGATAAACCCTCATCGATATACGATGCTTCCAATAGCCTCCGCAAATTGTCAATTTCTGACGTGAATTTTTCGGCGGTTTTTCCTTTCTGGGTGGTTTTGTCCAACTTTGCTTCTACTACATCGGATGTTTCACCGACTATAGTGTCTTGTAATTTTTTTTTTATGGAGTTTATTGTGGTCGCGTTTTGTACCTTATATAGGGTAGACCCTATTATTTTCGACTTTATGACCTCGACTGCTAGCTCTTCGAATGCACCTTTGGTAAGGTTAACTAACTTCAAAGCCGTTACGAATCTTTGAAGATGTAACCTCTGTCCATTAAATTCTGGAACAGCATTCGAGATATCTTTTATATACGCCCTTTGGGCAGCCGGGTCTGGCATTATGTCTTGCTTTGTTTCTATTTCACTGGTATCATATATTTCTTCAGGTATTTCTTCCTGTTCCGGTAATGAGATTACCGCAGGGATTGTTAGATCGTGTAGATCTTTTTCTTTTATTTTAATCCCTTCGCTCAGTTCAGGATCTTCATCTTCCGATGTATCTGTTCCTTGTTTGTCTGATGTTTCCTCAGTGATATCTATTGTCAAAGGGGTATTTAAGATATTCGGTATCGATATATCTAACTGGTACCTTTCCTTGACGGTTATCAAATTCGAACGTAACTTGATCAATAACTTTGATATTTTTGACCAGTTCTTTATACTTATTGATTTCCTATTCTCATGCACTAAAATTCTTGCCTCATTAAAAGAATCAA
The DNA here is from genome assembly GCA_035044985.1 of Lordiphosa fenestrarum. Lineage (NCBI taxonomy): Eukaryota > Metazoa > Arthropoda > Insecta > Diptera > Drosophilidae > Lordiphosa > Lordiphosa fenestrarum. Next base: position 31,125 of record JAWNNO010005381.1, on the reverse strand, counting down.
CAAGGATTGTTGCGTGCCTATTTAAAGTGTCTTTTTGAATTGGTCTATTCCGGCTTACGCACTTGTAGGATTTTTCAAAGGTATCTTTTATTTCTAGGATATGGTGAGTTAGTTTCTCCCATTCCATACTAAGAGTTTGTATTCATTTGAATCAACTTTTTTTTATAATTGTGCGTGTCCTAACCCTTTTTTTTTTGCAAACTAATAACCTATTATTCGTATTTACTTACTTTTTCCCAAAATTATTTCGTTTAGTCATGGTTTTAATTTTAATTTTTTTTTTTTATTATTTCATTAAAAATCAGTGAAAATTTTAATATATATCTTTTTTTTTCATTTAAGCCATTTGTGAATGCATTGCTATTATAATTGTTTGCGGTCGAAAAGTAAAAAAATTTTGTTTTATATATTATCTAGACCGTTGGCATGGCTTAAAGCCCTTTTTGTGACGCATTTATTGTGCATGATGTATGCTTTATATATGCGCACATAATGAATACAATTATAGATAGCAATATATTCGTGAATTTAGGATCAATATTTGTTGATTCGATTTTATTTATTACATTTGCAGTGGAATCCACTGTCTTTGTGTCTATTAAGGCCATATCGAGAATTTTTTTGTACTGTCTGATTTTGATATTTTGTTAATTAACATGTATATTTTTGTTATTAATTTCTTTTTTTTTTTTGTGTTAATTCTTATTTTTATTGGTGTGACAAGTATATTCACAACCGGGATTTTCAAAAGGTCCCATACAATCTGCTGGGAACTTAGGCTTTCTTGCCTCTTTTAAATCTTGCTTATTTCTATAAGCTTCTAATTCCCTATACGTGTTTTCTAGTTCCTTTTTAATTCTTACATTTTCTTCCCAGGGGACTGGGGCTGTTTGTGGAGCATATAACCGCCTGTTTAATTCTTTTATCTTTAAATTTAGGAAGTTTTTTATTCCTCCTCTCCTTTTCTTTTTCTTTTCTCCTGCTTTAGGCATTTATATCCTATTGTTAAAAAATTTCTTTTGATTTATAGTTTTACAGGTATCCCTACCTAGGTAAAAAAAAAATGATAAAACCGCAGCTAGAAACTGCCAGTTTTGTACAATTGCTGTTAACATTTAAATTATGCAGCGCAGTGCAAATAAGATTAGAAAAAAAATGGTTACTGCATGCTGCTCATCCTTCTTCGGTCTGCTTCAGTTAATGTTGGGCTCGAACTCTGGCCATTCCGGATCTTGCTGCACGGGTTGCCAGGAACTCGCCTTTATCTCGGTGGCCGGTGCTGGCTGCACAGGCTGACATCTATCGCTGGGTTAAAGTTGATTTTTTGTGATTTTGTTTTTGATCGTTGTGGTGTCCCACGATGGCAAGGCTTGTTTCTCTCGCTGAAGTTGACGTTTCCCTCGTTGAATGTTTTTTTCGTTGTGTGTGAAAAAATATGTTTTTTGTTTTATTTTAGGTTCACATATATATTTTGTGGGTACAGTGGGGAAAACTTTTATATAACTTTTTCTTTATATAGTGGCCTTTCAATTTTTGGCCATTTTGCGTATTGTAATATTTTTTCTCGTTTTCCTTACACTGTACTCACTCAGTTACTAATGTCCGGGTCTCCTGACCCAATGTCACGGTCGCCATGTATTAAGTCTGCTCTGCCTTAGTTGTAGTCCATCGGTGCCATCAGGCATCCGTCCAATGTTCCCAATGAGTTCACTTTATTTTGTTGGTTTGTATTTTATTCTTTTCAAATAAATGTCTTTAGTTTTTAAGAGGCCTTGTGGCCAGTTGGAGCTCTCATATATATCTGTTCTTACAATTATCACTTAAGCGCTCATGCAGCTAAGTCTCGTAGCTGCGCTGCCAACAGCGGCAGCGGAGAGACGTTTATATGTTTTTATATATGGCTATGCTCGCTTAGGCTGGAGCGCAAGGGTCTATGTATATGCACTTGAGTGTGCAGCAGTGGGGGTCCGCGTGTGACAGAAATGCTGACACTTGCATTTTCCGTTAGGGAACAAAGGCTGGCTCGTATTTCGGCCACTTATGTAAATGAATTGGGACTTGGACTTTGTAGTTATGTTTATTTATATATATGCATCAATGTATGAAGTACAGTGTGCATTCACTATATGTGCATAGTACAGCCTGGTCTACCTCGGAAACGCTGAGAAGATCTCAGCCATTCGAGGCTTACAACCCCCAACATCCTGCAAAGAGCTACGACGCTGCTTGGGGATCGCATCCTGGTACCGACGATTCGTACCGAATTTTGCAGCCGTGGTACAACCGATGTCCATCCTAATTAAAAAAGGCCAGAAATGGGTTTGGAGTGAAGAACAACAGCGGGCGTATGAGGAGCTGAAGGTGAAACTAACTGAGGCACCTGTCCTTGCCTGTCCGGATTTCAGCGAGAAGTTCACCCTACAAACCGATTCCAGCACTTATGGCGTTGGAGCCGTATTAACACAAAGGATACTGGAGAACCTACGCGTCATCGCATATGCTAGCCGGCGACTAGTCAAGGGCGAGGAGAACTACTCGGCCTCGGAAAAGGTGTGCCTTGCCATCGTCTGGGCAATCCGCAAACTCCGTTGTTACTTAGAGGGCTACCGCTTCGATGTCATCACGGATCACCTCGCGCTAAAATGGTTAAACTCCATCGACAAACCGACCGGGGAAGCCAAATCATTGTCGCTGACGCTCTTTCTCGCCAACCCGTGGAGACGTTACAACGAGCCCAAAAAGAACCAGTCAATTGTCCATGGTTTGGGAAAATGGTGAAGCAGGTCCAAGAACAGCCAGGAAATTTCCCCGACTATCGTTTTGAGAACGGCAATCTGTATCGCCACATTGGACGCAGACCAGAGGAAGAAGAACTCATACTGTGGAAGCTTTGTGTGGCCACCGAACATCGAAAACGATTGCTGAAAGAGTGCCATGACCTCCCAACCGCTGGCCACTTCGGTATACGGAAGACAACCAATCGTGTTACCCAACGATACTTTTGGCCTGGCCTGTTCTGGGATGTAGCCCGTCACGTTAGTAAGTGTACCAACTGCCAGAAATATAAGGTGAGTCCACAAAAGCCCGCTGGACTCATGTGCATTAGAAAAGTGGAAGGACCCTTTGACACCCTATGCGCAAACTTTATCGGATCCCCGTTCAAAACAAGGACATACTATTTTCCTAGTATTCTTTGATCTCTTCTCAAAATGGGTGGAGTTGGCCCCGCTGCGAAAAGCTACGACTGCTCAACTAGAGAAAGCTTTTCGAGAACGCATACTCAGTCGGTTCGGAGTTCCACGGAAGTTCATCTGCGATAATGGCACCTAGTTCACCAGCCGCTCGTTTAAGGCGTTCTGCAAGCAGGCGGGCATGGAACTGCAGTACACAGCGCCTTATACACCGCAACAAAATCCAACCGAGTGGGCAAATCGGACCATCAAAACCATGGTAGCACAGTACATACAGCGAAAGCAGAATACGTGGGATGAGCTGCTACCAGAACTCAACTTGGCCTTACACAGCAGCGCTTCCGATTCGACGTGATTCAGCCCCGCATTCCTGTTGCAATTCCGCGAACCCAGGCTGCCGGGAGCATTGTATGAAGAAGTCACCTCAGGAACCAGTAACCGTCCAGGAGATCCTAGCACAAAGAAGAAACAGTTACTCGAGATATTCCAGGTGGTACGGGAAAACACTCAACGAGCCCCACACCGACAGAGTACACATTACAGCCTACGCAGGCGAGAATGGCGTCCGGTCCTACAACGCCAACATCATTTGTCCAAGGCAGCTGAAGGTTTTGCGGCGAAGCTGGCTCCCAAATACGAAGGGCCCTTCAAGCTAATTAAATTTATCTCCCCCAACATCGTTAGGCTACAGAGTACTATAGGGAGACTACGCAAAACCTCCAGTTTCGCAGACCTGAAGGCGTTTCAACTTGACTTGACAGGAGAAGAACCGGAGAAGTCGGAGCAAGACGCGTAAGCCACGGCAACCAGAATAAAACTATCACAGGGTCTCCGGTGGCCACTTGAGGATGGTGCGCCATCACAACGTCCCCGCCCCCCTAGGGGGGAACCCTAAGTATAATATAACCCAACTTACCACTCTACTTATTATTTTAAGTTAACTTCAGTAATTTTTCAACCGCACCACAGAACAGGGCAAGTTAGGAGTATTTAGGACATAGAAGTAATCGTCTTGACTTATCCCAGGCTAAAATGGATACAAACGGTCAGGACATGCCTGAACCGCCAGTCTCAGGGGCAGAAGGTTTTACCCAAGGACACCCTGAGGACCCTCCACCAACCGGACCCACTACTTCCAACCCTCGATTGGCGCGCATCGGCAATGACGCCCCCGGCCTACTCGATACCACATCGCCACAATATTGGGGAGTCCAGGCTTGGCTAGAGGGGGTTCCAGGACCCCGGTACCCGCCAGGATATTTGGAGGGCAGCCAGCACCAGCCGAGACAGTGACGGTCACCAAGCCATAAACGGAAGTCCTCCACCGTATGAGTTGCTTTGGGACCCAATGAGAGGTGAAGACCCTATCCTGTTGGAAGTCCCACTGGAGAGTGACTCCGAGGACGATTCAGACGTCCCCATGGATGGACGATTCGCCACGAATGGAATCCGTGCCCAATTACTATGGAACAACGAGCAACTTAACGAGGATCAAGAAACCGAACCATACCACCATTCAACAGCCAGTGAATTCGGCGTTGACGAAGACATGGGTTTGGCCCGAGGAGATCTTTCACCACATATTCCGTCATCGGCGCCCGTATCGCCGTCCTCACACACCGAAGGGATCCCGATGTCTTCAACCTTCTCGGAATCAGCGTCCGGGCTAAGCTCACCCGATCGCCCACTGAGCCCCCAAAGCGTTGACATGGAGCATTTGGTATCCCCTAGCTACGCGCTCACCCTGGGAACACCACCTCCAGCGAATGGCTCCTGGAGCAACTATTCTTCCGCTGAAACCAAAGAAGATCCGCAGCCAAATGAAATGGGGAGCCCACCCCCCATTTTTGGGACTTGGTCGACAATTGGCGAAGAAGAGCCCTCGGAGCCGCCACCAGCCTAAGGATCGTGGCGGTATCGAGGAAGTGCGGCAGGTCAGAAATGACCAACTATCAGATATAAGTTCAGCAGATGGAAATGAAACCCCATCCGAGGGGACCATGGCTGGCAGTCAGGCCCAGGAGGCCCTAGTCGAAGGCGGTAACCCGCTGGTCCACGAGCCGGATGGTCTTCCCGACGAACACTCCAGCTAGGATTTAGAAGGCCGCAGTAGTCAGCCTCAAGATCTCACATCTCACGCTTGATTGAGCTGTTCCAGCCCCTCACAAACACACATACAAATAACCACTTTCTCTAATAAATAGGTTTAAGGGCAATTATTCCACCCCAAAGGACAAGGATATGGAGTCCAAAACTAGACATAGAGTCCCCATTTTTGTTGAATTGTTGAATTTTTAGTTTGGTAGTAATAAGGACCTAGTTCCAACCAAGCTCATTTCTCCCACTAGTTCATCTTGTATGGGTTGCGCAGCACTGATCAACAGTATCGGTCAGCACTGGCGGGCGGCAAGGCACACACACACACACACGCACACAGAGAGCGACACTGGCAGCTACAAGAGGAACTTGATTGCTATCGTGGTGAACGGACGTGCTTTCGCCGAGCTCCTCGAAGATCAGGCTAAATCGCCATCAGAATACGCGAAAACCTATAGTATACTGTGCAAGTGAAGTATAAGTGACACCTTGGCCCAACGGGCAGACATTCAAGGTCATCCACAGTGCATAGTGCCAGTGGCAGTAGCTTTGTGTTATCAAGAAATAAAAAACTATTTTGTCGGCAAAAAATCGACTGTGGTTCACAGGCCACTTTTCGACAACACCCGGAGAATTGCAGTTAATTCAGCAGCTCTCTCTCTTGCGGACCAGTATAACCAAATACGCGTGTGTGAGTGTCGGTTAAGCAGTCCACATATACTCCCCACCGAGTTCGATAAAGCAGTGCAAGTAGTCCACTAAGCAGTGTCAACTCCTCATAGACGCCAACGAACGAACCACCTGCAACTGCCATAGTAGCGCAGTGGGTGGCTACCAAACTCTGAAGCGAGGAAACGCAGGTTCGATCCCGGGCACGGTCAGTCAAAAACTTTTTCTTTTTTTGATTTATATCCTTGCCTTGTGGCTCATATTTGTTCCTTGAGCCCGACGCATTTTATTGTATTATTGCTGCCTCCGATCAACAAACACGCTGGGCCATGGAGCTGCCTAGGGGCGAAATTGACCCTGGCGGGTCTAACCAATTGGAGGTATTGTTGCCGGGCGACTCTGGAGGCACCAGTACACCGCTCACGAGCTGCATTAATTGGGACGGAAAAGATCCGTTCAAGAAGAGCGCGAGGATTGCTCGCTCACCAGATACACTATCTGGGTTGGAGACCGAACGCCCAGAGACGGTAATCCCGCCATCGCCAGCGGCTCGTTCCATCGGGAACCAAAAGACGGAAGAAGCAGATGGCCTCAGGAAGCTGAACAATATAGGGTCAAAAGCTAGAGAGCTCGATCACAAATGTCATGAGATAGTTAGTGGGCGAGATCGATCTCCTGCAGAGGGAAGCCCAATCCTGTGTCCAAGGGCTACTGGCAAAACAGGTAGAGGAATCGGCAGTCGCCCCACCCAAGGAAGCAAATGTCGGCACAAAACGACCTAGGAATCCCATGCAGGACAACATGTCGCCTTCAGCCAAGCCGACCCCGAAGAAGGCAATGCACAAGGCGCCGGCAGAGAAGACAGCCCGTAAGGAGCAAAACATCCGCAAAGGCATGCGGGATAGTGAAAAGCCGCAACAACAAGAAGAACAAAAGCCAAGCACTGCCCCAGAGGAAGCCAATAATAAAGAATGGACTACTGTAAAGCCGAAAACGCCAAGGAACGACGCCATCGTCATCAGAAGCAAAGGAGAGTCATCCACGTACGCAGATATACTGAAAAGGGTCAAAACCGAACCGCAGCTGAAGGAATGGGCGCAATGTGTACAAGGAATCAGGCGCACGGCTAAGGGCGAGCTTTTGCTGAAACTAGACAAGGCCTCCGACCCCAAGGCACTGGAGATGCAAAATGCCGTGCAAGCATTGCTTGGAAATACCGCCGAAGTGCAAACACTCACGGAGACGATGTTAGTGGACATCAGAGACATTGATGAAATCTCGAAGTCTAAAGAGATTGTAGAAGCCATCAATAAGCAGGTTGGATTGAGCCTTTCGGAATCGGTGATTGTTGGCCTACGGGCAGCCTACAGGCAAACGCAAACACTCACACTGCGGCTGATGCCAGAAACGGCAAGCAAATTGATCGAACAAGGAAGAATACGTGTAGGGTGGGTGTGGTGCAGAATCAGACCGAAACTGGTTCCAAGGAGATGCTACAAGTGCCTTGAATTCGGGCACATATCGGTGAACTGTACGAGCAAACATGATTGCGCAAAAGCCTGCTACAATTGCGGTGGTGAAGGGCATAAGGCTAGCCTCTGTAAAGCTTCCGCGTCGTGCATCGTCTGCACACGTTCCAATCTCAAATCGAGGAGTCATGCCACATCGAGCACCAAATGCCCAGCATATCAAAAGGCGCTAAAAGATATGGGCCGTAAAAAAAGAGGAAAGTTTTACAACTGAATCTTAATCACTGCGCGGTGGCTCAGAACCTACTAGAGCAGACTGTACAAGAGGAGAACATAGACGTGGCCATCATCAGCGAGCAGTACAGAATCAGAGAGGCCGGCGAGTGGGTGGCAGACAACCCCGGGAAGGCTGCGATCTGGTCATGCGGAAATCCAAAAGCGCAGATGCAAAGCACCTCACAGTCAGCAGGATACGTCAGGGCTATGATCGGGGGCGTTCACTTCTATAGCAGTTACCTGCCGCCAAGCCTGAACACAATGGAAGCATCGAGCATACTGGACGACCTTTCTGAAGATGCCCAAGGAAAATGTCCAATAGTTATAGCGGGAGATTTTAATGCATGGGCTGCCAGCGTTCTCGTTGCTCAGCCAACTGGACGGCTCTCCAGGAGCAGTACAAGGAGAAAAGGCAAGTTCTTAAGCTAAGAGAAGATGCTTCGGCGACATTTGCAAGGATCTAGACGAGAACCCTTGGGGCCTCGCCTACAAGCTAGCCGTTAAAAAGCTTAAATCAAGCAGCCGACCAGCACCATCAGGTCGTGATCAGATGGCGCATATAGTGGAAACCCTTTTCCCACAGCAAACGGCATGTGAGCGACGGACGCCCTATAGACTGCAGGCGTATGAATGGCGCGGAGTATCGATTGTGGAGGTTGTAACGGCAGCAAGCGCCTTTAAGGATGACAAAGCGCCAGGCCCAGATGGCGTCCCCAATAAGGTTCTCAAGCTTGCGATCATAGCTAACCCTGAACCATTCGTGGAGCTTTATGCTTGCCTTTCGGAGGGATCCTTCCCGGAAAGATGGAAGCGGCAGAGGTTAGACTTACTACCAAAGGGAGCAAGCAATGTGGATGACCCGTCATCGTATAGACCGTTATGTATGCTGGACACAACAGGGAAAATCCTAGAGCGCATCATTCAAACACGCCTCGAGACCGCAGTTGAAGCGTGGATGTCCCCCAGGCAATTCGGATTTAGGAAGAGACGTTCCACTATACACGCAGTTCGTGAGCTGCACAACATTGCTAGTGAAGCCATTGAAGGTCAGCGCTGGATGTATGGTAGCAAGGAGTATTGCTTGGTGGTCACTCTGGACATCAAAAATGCATTTAACTCGGCAGGGTGGAACCATATATTGCGTGCGCTAAGTGCAATTGATGTGCCTTCATATCTCATCGCAATCATAGATGACTACCCAAGTGGCAGAATACTTACGTACGAGACCGAGGACGGGGAGCAGCAATACAACATCACCAGAGGAGTTCCACAGGTTTCAGTCATAGGACCAATGCTGTGGAATATTATGTATTACGGCATATTGCGCCTTCCGCTGCCACCAGGAGCCACAGCAATTGGGTTTGCAGATGACATTGCCATCGTGGTAGTGGCAAAGCATCTCAAGGAAGTGGAACGGACCAGCAACGGGGCTATTGAGAACGTCAAGCGATGGCTCGAAAGGATGGACCTAACGTTAGCCATCCACAAAACTGAGTCGGTGCTAATAAGTAGCAGGAAAATAGTAGAGCAGGCGAATATTAAAATTGGGAACGCAACAATAACCTCGTTGCCTCACCTAAAATACCTGGGAGTCATGATAGACCACAGACTCAACTTCAGAGACCACCTGATCTATGCAAGCCAGAAAGCAAGCAATACGGCAGCGGCATTATCCAGAATTATGGCAAACACTGGCGGACCAAAGCAGTCCAGAAGAAAGTTATTGGTAAGCGTAGTGAGCTCAACCCTGCTCTACGCCGCCCCAATCTGGGCACCAGCCACGGAATACAGCTCCTATGTACGTGGAGCTAACTCAGTGCAGCGGATCTGCGCACTTAGAGTTATAAGTGCTTTTAGAACGGTGTCAAATGATGCAGCCTTGGTTGTGGCTGGACTCATCCCATTTGACCTCAGGGCGCAAGAGTTTGCGGAATTGCACAAAGGAGCTCCAGATGGCAGCACGATGGCAGCGTACAGGACGGAGGTGCACACGAGAGCGGTGCAGAAATGGCAAGAGCGGTGGCAAGGATCGACTAAAGGACGATGGACATACAGCCTTATCCCTAATATAGAGCTCTGGCTAGACAGAAGACATGGACAGGTGACATACTACCTGACGCAACTGCTTACGGGACACGGATGTTTGAAATCCTACCTTTATAGGTTCAAACACGAAGACGACCCTTACTGCCCAGACTGTACAGGGCAGTCGGTCTCCCAAGACGCAGAACATGTTATATTTAATTGTCCGTCCTTCATAAATGAAAGAACCGAACTAAGCAGGGTGGTTGGGAGGACACCAGCCGTTGGCAACCTGGTGAATATAATGCTTGAATCGGAACAAAATTGGTCTGCAGTCTGCAATATGGCCACAAAAATTTTCCAAAAACTGCGCTGCGCAGAAAGACTGCGTAGTTCTAATACATAGGAGAGAATCCTAGGTGAGCCTTGGGCATTTCCCCCCGCCGAAGTAATACCGAACGGTGGTTCCGCCGGGACTCGGGATGGGGTGGATTGTTTAGTGGGTGCGGTAACTCAAGTCCCACACTTTGGTTGCTACATCCTAGCGCCAAAACGGCTTTATAGCTTTAAAACACCACTACAAAACAAAAAAAAAAAAAAAAAACTGGCAGCTACAAGGCACACACACACACACGCGCCCAAAGAGTGGCACGTACGCCAGAAGGCAAGCTAGCAGCAGCGTCCGAGAACATGACACACACACACGCACCCAAAGAGCGGCACGTACGCCAAAAGACAAGCCAGCAGCAGCCGAAAAGCCAAATCGCTCACGCATCCAAACACACGCACTCGTACACACACACACACAGCCGAGACGTGAGCGCGAAAACGAAGAGCCTAAGAGAGGGAGAGAGAATGGTCATCAGCAGCCGGACAGAGGCAGAGCCGCGACTGAGGCCTGGCACGCGCCAAGTCCAAAGCTGGCAGGTCAATATGGGCGACGAGCGCTAGAAAGAGACAGCAGCATAGGCAGCGACAGAGCGTCGATTGCCGAATTAGGTCCATCGCAGAATTTTGGCGGTGGACTCGAGGAGTTTGTTTTTTGCCGGCTGATCGAGTAGACCTACAGAGTGCCCAACATCAATTCGCGAAACCAAGTGCAAGTGCCGTTCTTCCTGTCGATCTGTTTGCCAAAGAGTTTGAAGGAGTCTTCCTTGCCGAGTGCCACCCATTACCGTTGCTGCGTACCAGCTGTTGCCATCGTTGTTCCTGCCAAGTGTGCAGAGGGTTGCCTGCTGTCGCCCCGCCCCCAATAGAACTGCCAAAATCGAAAGTACGAAGAAGTCTGGGAAAGCTAGCTCGACAGGGCTTCGTTTAAAAAGTGAGTTAGAGACCAAATGTTGGTTCGGTTAGGAAAACATAAGGATAAACTCCATAGAAACCCCCAGAATAGTGAAATAAAGTTTGAATCATGTGCCAAGATCTTCACGTCTATTAAATTTCTGTTCAGCAGTTGGGCAAGCCCTAGACAGACGCAATCGGAGAAACGGAGGAAGAATCCTGAGAGCGATCCGAGATTTACCCTGGCCATCGGTGGATTCCGATCCCAAGCTGTGGGTAGACCCGATAGTGGTTGTGGTCAAGGGTTATCCGCCTCAACCTATCGTGTCTGCACAACAGCATCTGCGATTCCTTCTCCCCTCCGATGTCTGGTTGGTAGGTCAGGGCTCCATTCCGGGGCCGATCTATGTGCCTACACCTCGCAGTTCTAGCAACCACTAAGCCTCTGGAGAGCCCCAGATCAAGGAATCGGAGGAGAAATCCTAAGAGGGATCCGAAAGCCACCCTGGCAGAAAGCCATCGGTGGATTTCGATCCCAGGCTTTGGGTAGACGTGATAGTGGTTGTGGTCAAGGGTTATCCTCCTCAACCTATCATGGCTACACAACAGCGCCTGTGATTTCGCCTCCCTCCCGGTATCTGGCTGGTGAGCCAGTGCTCCCTCCAGGGACCGACCTAGTGATGCGCTGTAGTTTCAGTGAGTAACCCTCATTGGCCTCCGTCTCACGAGTCTCAGCATTTATAAATTTATTGTAAATGGCCCTGAGCGTGACCCAGCTGCACCCCAGCCTTAGAAAAGCTACTTTTCAAAATTTTGGTGTGTTGCCGCTCTTTTTGTTTTGCGCGCTTGATTTTCGTTTGTTTATTTTTACATACCGATCGATGCCGGTCTGCACATACGAACGGGTGGTGGGTGTTGTGCTCACTTGTGTATATGTTAGTGGGAGCGCGTGCTGAGTTGACGCTGGTTTCTGCATATTTGTTGTTGTTGAGTTCGTACAGGTTGATTGCGCTGGAGTAAGCGTTACCGTACTTTTTTTGCATTTGCCGAAAAGTTCATAATCGTGGACTGAGGAGAGGGGGTGGGGCATTGCGAGCTCCACGTCGCGGTGGTTGTATGAGAGCTTACAATTGTTTTTAATTAATTAAATAACAACTATTAGATATTATTGGACAACATAAGCACGAGTGCTCTGAATGTCCATTAAAGTCTTTTATCGCAAGTCAAAAGGCTTTGTTTTAACAACTGATTTTAAAGATTTTACAACGAATAAAACCGGAGCTCGACAAAAACACGTTTTCCGAAAGGAATAGTTCTAGGAAAAGGAATATAAAAAATACAGCTGAATATTACTTCGGTAGGTTATGTATTGGGTTGGCATTCATTTTGAAATTTTTCTTGTATTAATGTATTTACTGTATATTTTGTAATGAAGCTTTTCTTTGGCTGGGGTATACTCAGTCACGCCAAGGTTCACCTTTCAAGAAATTTGATAAGTTGCCGGGATTGGGGAGTAGTGAGGCGCGCCATATTGGGCAGGCTGCACGCCGGTTATAGATGGTTCTACCGCGAGATTTGGTTCATGTGGACTGCAGATTGGCACCCGCGACTAGGCTTGAAACGATCCTGGACACGTGTAGTTGTATGTGTGTGAGTGTGGTGTGCGTACGAGTGAGTGTATGACGCATATGGCTGGGTGCAAGGAGAGTGACGCAACTGGGTGCAAATATCATGCCTGGCAGGTGGACTGCGTGTGTGTGTGTTGATTTGTTGATTGTGTTTTTTTTTGTATAGGGGGGAAAGCGCTAAAAGCCGGATAGTGTGGGACTTGGAACTGCCTCACCCACTAAAACCACCACTAATCTCCGATTCCCTCTCGCGGTACCACCGCAAAGTTTTACTTCACGAGGGCGAACTGGCATGAAAGCCTCCACTCTAGGATTTGAAGTCATTCTGCTCTGTCTTTCAGCGAGACTCAAGTTCTTGATTATTACTGCTGCATAGTTGCTAAAAGCAGACCAATTGTTATGCGAGCTAAGTAGAATACCCATCAAGTCATTGACTATAAGTGGTCTCCCAATCTCTATACTTAGCTCTTCCCGTTCAGCAGCAAATCTAGGACAGACAAAAAGGACATGTTCAGAGTCTTCTAGGATCCCTGCACAGTGTGTGCAAGAGGGATAAGTCTCATGCTTAAACCTAAACAAGTAGGATTTGAAGCAACCATGTCCCGTCAGTGCTTGCGTCATGTAAAAGTCGGGCTTTATTTCTTGCGTCTTCAGTATTTCTTGCGTCCGCCAAGCCACCTGGTGCCTTCAATGGCTTCTCGCGTTATGCCTTGGACTGTGGAAATTGCGTCTGTGGTGCTCAGCTTCTTTCTGAATCCGAATTGGCGATCAGAAAGACCTTCCCGTTCAACAAGTTTCGTCTCCAGGCGGTTATAAATTATGCGCTCGAATAGTTTCCCGACTACGTCCAACATTGAGAGGGGTCTGTATGCAGAGGGATTCTCTAGCCTCTGGAGTTTCCATCTGTCCGGGAAGCGACATTGATCAATGCATATGTTGAAAAGTCGCACAAATTCCGTAGGATGTGCGGCAATTACCATCATTATCACCCTTGTGGGCACACCATCAGGCCGAGGCGCCTTGTCACCTTTTATTTTGCGTAGAGCACTTAGTTGCACAGCTGTAGGCAGGGGTCGCATGTGTGCATTCCGCAGTGAGACAGTGGTTGCTGAGGGAATAGTGTCTCAACTTTGTCTGTCAGCTGTTCTAGACAGGTTTCATACACCGCGACTTGCTTCTCTTAATGGCAGTTTTGAACAGGGCACGCTTGCTGCGGAAGTCAGCCAAACGATCGCTAAAACTTTCGCTGTGTCAATTCCGTTGCTGTAATCTTCTAGTCGCAAAGCAAGTCCTGCGGACTTCCTCTATTTTAGCATTCCACCAGTGAGCTGGTTTGCAAGCGGTGCTTCCTCTTTTTTTGCGCAGCATTGAAGCTTCGCACGCTCGCTGAAGGGTATCGGCAAAGCTGTTTGCGTGGTCGTTGGCCTCCTCTTGTAGGTTGGTTTGTAGGCTGTCTACCATTAGCATGAGTGCATCGTTGTTGAGCTTCTCCTGTCTCCAGCTAATCCGTGATTTTGGTCCGCGATTGGGTAGGGTTCGTCTCGGAGCTGTAGATTGGCATATGATTGCAAAGTGGTCACTATGCGTGTATGTATCAGACACGGTCCACATAGTGTGTATTGCAATGCAGGGCCTGGCAAATGTTAGGTCAATGACCGACTCTCTACCTATCTTGCTGAAGGTAGGATTTCCGCAGTTGTTGAGCAGTACCACATTGAGGCAGAGTACCACATTGAGGACCTGTCTTCCTAAGCCGGGAGTGACTTCCTCGTAAGGGCGTCAGGAAGTCAGGGTTCGCGACGTTGCCAAGGAACGCTGGGCTGAAACCGGTAGAGTCGGAGACGCTAGTGTTAATAGCTAGTGAGATCTCCGGAAGCAAGGAGTCCCATGTGTTTTGTGGTCCCTCAAGGTACTGCGCGATCATTGTTTTGATCGTCTGGTTGGCTCTTTCAGTCGGGTTCTGGTTTGTACTGTAGGGTGCTGTATGTTCCAGAGTGATACCGGCTCGCTTGCAAAAGCTTTTGAACGTACGTCTGGTAAACTGGGTACCGTTATCGCACACAAAGTTTTGCGGCACTCCGAAACGGCTGAGAATACGTTCCCGAAATGCGCGTTCTAACAAAGTAGTAGTAGCCTTGAGCAGCGGTACCAGCTCGACCTATTTTGAGAACAGGTCGAAGAATACGAGAAGGACGGTTTTTCCCAGTTTGGATCTGGGTAGTGGTCCTATGAAATCGGCGCACAGAGTGACGAAAGGCTCTCGCCGCCGGTTTCATCTGCTCTATTTTGAACTTCTGGCACTGCAGACACTTCCGGACGTAACGAGCAACGTCTCTGAAAAGGCCGGGCCAGTAGTAGCGCTGACATATCCTCGTTTTCGTTTTCCGAATGCCCAGGTGTCCAACTGTAGGATGATCGTGACATTCTTGTAGTACGCGTTGTCGATACTCCGCTCCGATGCACAGTTTCCATGGTAGGTAATCTTCTTCCGTGGGTCGGTGACCCAGGTGTCGGTACAACTGTTGGTTCTCTATCGCGTAGTCTGGGTACTATTTCGGCTGCTCTAGAAACTGTTGTATACGTCGTCGTAGCCACTTGCATTTGCTTGCTTCCTCGATGATCTGCTGTACTGTCTCTAGGGGTTGTCGAGATAACCCGTCAGCAACGACGTTTTGGTTACCTTTCCTATAATGGATGTCGAATTGGTATTGTTGCAACTCTAGGGCCCAACGGGCGATTCTTCCGGTATTATTATCGATGCTATTCAACCATTTTAACGCGAGATTGTCTGTAATCATGTCAAATCGATAACCTTCGAGATAACACCGTAGCTTCCTGATAGCCCAGATTATCGCCAAACACTCCTTCTCAGTAGCCGAGTAGTTCTCTTCGGCTGGTAGCAATCGACGGCTGACGTAGGCCACTACTCGCTCTTCATCCTCATTCTGTTGGGTAAGTACTCCTCCTACCGCCGTAGTCGCTTGCATCGGTCTGTAACGAGAACTTATTATCAAAGTTTGGACACGCCAGAACCGGGGCCTCAGTAAGAAGAGTCTTCAGGTCCTCGAAGGCTTGATGCTGCTCCGTGCCCCATTGCCATCGTCGTCCTTTCTTTAATAGTTGAAACATGGGTAATACTACCGACGAGAAATTTGGTAAAAAGCGCCGGTACCATGAAGCAATTCCCAGGCAACGTCAGAGTTCCTGCGCGTTGTTCGGAGGCTTAAGTTTCTTGACAGCGTCGATCTTGTCGGGATCCGTATGTATGCCTTCCTCACTGATGACGTGGCCCAGATATACTTAGATCGCTGGAAGAACTGACACTTCATGCGGCTTAACCGAAAGTTAGCGGCTCGTAGTCGTCTAAATACTTATTTTAAGTGGGCGACATTTTCCTCCACTGTGGCCCCGATGACTGGATAACCGAACGCGTTGGGCTCCATTCCATGTCCAGTGCCCGTTGAAAGGTTGCGGGGCCGAGTATAATCCAAATGGCATAACCTTCCATTGGAAAAGTCCCCGGCCGGTTACAGTAAAAGCTGTGCACTCACGACATTCTTTTGCCATCGGGATCTGCCAATATCCGCTTTTGAGATAAAATCAGGCGTTTCGTAATCTCTCTAATATAGAGTTTATACGCGGAAGTGGGTAGGCATCAGGTATGAATCGGGCGTTAAGCTGTAGAAAATCCATGCACATCCGAGTGTCCCCCGTCTTTTTCCCCACTAACACTATCGGGGTGCTGTGTGTACTCTTTGATGGTTCTATACACCCCTCTTTTAGTAACTCGTCGACCTGAGCATGAATGATTTTCTGCATTGCTGGGTTTTTTTGGGTAGTACCCCTGTTTTTTAGGACGCTCGATTTTATGACGATATCGTGTTCGGTTATATTAGAAACCCCCGTTAGACTGTCAAACTTGCTAAGTTCCTCTTCTAAAATGTTACTCACCCAGGGCTCTAGCGTTGATTCTGGGGCTGCAACTATGTTGTAGGTGCTGCTGACGTTGACTTAAGTATTTACTTCTGGGCTCTCTGGTTCTACACTTGGGTTGGTGATGCTGCTAGCCTTTACCGGGTCGTTTTCTTTTAAAGGTTCTGGTTTTACCATGGCATTGGGTCTACTTAGAGCTAGCGGAAGCGATCGGAAAGGGTTGCGCCTGACCGCCTCATCGTTCTTTGGTCCTAGCATCCAAGGTTCGTTGTTGTAGTGGCGGGCAGGGTAGTGGTAGCCCCGGTTGGTGGAGACTCCGAGGTAGCAGGAGCTTTCAGGAGCTTTTAACGGCTTCGTCTGGGCACGACGTCTGCAATCTCACCCTGTTTCTATCCAAAACACACAAACACAGGAATTGCCTAATCTTATATGCTAAATTTCCCCAGTGGTTTCATATCTCGGAAGCTAATCATAATGGTTTCTAACCTTGCTTAGAACTAACCTTGAAAATTCTACCTGATGATTACTTCGTCTACTTGTCCTTCTGGAGATGGGAAAGGCTCATCTACTATCGGGTATTATAAACTTGTGGGTCTTTACGCCACTTATGATGGAAATACTACTAACAACCCCCAAGTCCCTGCTCGGGCGCCACTTGTAAGGAAGCTTTTCTTTGGCAGGGGTATACTCAGTCACGCCAAGGTTCACCTTTCAAGAAATTTGATCAGTTGCCGGGATTGGAGAGTAGCTAGGCGCGCCAGATTGGGCAGGCTGCGCGAGAAAGTACATACGCCGATTATAGATGGTTCTACCGCGGGATTTGGTCCATGTGGACTGCACGACCCTGGACACGTGTAGTTGTATGTGTGTGAGTGGGGTGTGCGGACGAGTGAGTGTATGACGCGTATGGCTGGGTGCAAAGGGAGTAAAGCAACTGGGTGCAAATATCATTTTTTTTCAATTCATTTATTGATATTCACCGAACTTACGAAGCAATGCATCGCAAAACCCTGAGGCCCTTACTCCGTCGTGCTCCTTCTAATGCGCTCCAATCTCCTCAGCTCAATCAATATGAAGGCTGCATAGTTGCTAACCAGCTCCCAGTTAGCGTTACTTTTGATCATTACCGCGACATTGTTATCCGCCTTCAGCCTCATAGTGCCCAGAGCCTCCTTTAAGCGCTGCCTGACCTCTGTGAACCTGCCGCAGACAAAGAAGGCATGTTCAGCATCCTCCTCTGCATTTCCGCAAAAGGTACACATTGAGTCTGCCTCATGCCCAAAGCGGTGGAGATAGCTCCGAAAGCAACCATGACCGCTGAATAGTTGGGTATGGTAAAAATTTACCTGCCCATGCCGCCTGTTAGCCCATTCCCCCAGCTTGGGGATGAGGCGATGACACCAGCGACCTTTGGTGGATGCATCCCACCGCCAGCCTGGGTGGACGTCCGGACTGCCTTCTTTAGGGATATTGGAAGGCTTCTCCCGTGGAATTCGGTAAGCACCTTCGTGTTAACTGCTGCTAGTTCCTCCAAAGGCGGTACTCCTGCGACGACCAGCGCTGCGTCGTCTGACACTGTGCGGAACGCGCAGTATATGCGGATTGCACCCAGCCGATGCGTCGCCTCCAAACCACGGTTGTAGCTTTTCACCTGCAGGGCTCCCAGCCAGACTGGAGCGGCATACAGCATTCCGGACCTCGTAACGCTGGTAAGCAGTGGCTACTGCTTCTTCCTTGCTTTGGCCCTCGGGTGTTAAGCATTATCCTAGAGAGCACTTGCACTCCTGGGGTTAGGGGTAGACGTAAGATGCCATCGTACATTACGTTCCACAGTAATGGACCCAGAACTGATCCTTGCGGAACACCTCCGGTTACTTCGTAAGTCTCCGTGCGTTCACTGGTCTTGTACCTTAGCACCCTGTTGCTCAAGTAGCTGCGGACCATCTGGAGAAGGTATGCGGGGACACTAAAGTGGGTTAGGGCTCCCAGAATACAACTCCACCTTGCCGAGTTAAAAGCGTTCCGGATGTCCAGTGTCACCACTATGCAGTATTCCTTCGCTCCGTTCCTCCATCTGGTGCCCTCTATGGCGTCCGCGGCTGTGCCCACAACTTTGTTGATTGCATCGACAGTAGACTTTGCCTTTCTGAACCCATACTGGTTCTGGGAAAGATCGCCGGCTGTCTGTACGAGGCGGCTTCTCCCGGTGTCTTGCCTGGTTTGGGTATCAGGACCAGCTTCTGTACCTTCCATTTGTCGGGGATAACTCCCTCCTATAGGCATATATTATATAGGTCTGCGAAGACCTCCGGCTTCAAGGCCAGCGCAAGCCTAAATGCTCTATTTGGTATAGAGTCTGGGCCTGGCGCTTTACTAATTTTTAGGCTCCCAGCAACCTGGAGCACTTTCTCCGAAGTAACTTCCTTAATATCTATATCCCTAGACGATACATCAGGCTGACTGGGAGTGTCACTGCTGTGAGGAAACAACTGCTCTATAATGGCTTTTATGGTCTGAGGATCTGATGGTTGCGATCGCGAGTCGGCATTAAGTTATTTTACGACCATTTTGTATGCGCTGCCCCACGGGTCGTGCTCGGCTGAGTCGCAGAGTTTAACAAAGCACTTGCGTTTGCTCTCTTTGATGGCCGCCTTCAGAGTTCGCCTACAGCTGTGGTAGACAGCTTGCCATTCACCAAAGCCTGGGGTCCCGCGCGAGCGTTGGTAGCGTCTCCTTGCGTGGTTGCGGGAACGCCTGGCCTCTGCGATCTGATCGGTCCACCAGTATACTGGCGCATGGTGCCGCCCATACGGTTTTCGTTGAGCCCTGCTGGAGTCTCATGCCAGTCGTAATTGGGCCAATATGTGCTCTCCGCGTCTCCAGTTGCAGCCAGGTTTTCTACCGTGGTCGCAAAGGTCTGCGTATCGAGTGTCTCCGCTCGGTACCTTTTCTAGCGGTGAGCATGGGCGGGTTTCTGTTCGCTGGTTCGCCTATTGTACACCGGATGGCTAGGTGGTCGCTTGCAATATAATCACTACTTATGGTCCAAGTTGAAGTTGGGTACAATGAGCTGCTTACAAAGGTTTGGTCGACAACTGATCCGATGCCCGCTCTGCTGAAGGTGTTCTGTGTTGCCGCTGTTCAACAGTCCAATGTTTGGCGCCAAAAAAGCTTCGAGAAGTGTTCGGCCTCTCGAGTTTGTCGAGACACTACCCCAGTCCACCGCCCACGCATTAAAGTCACCTGCGATGACTATAGGGTTGTGGCCAAGGGCGTCAGCCACAAGTGAGTCTAGGATAGCGGAGAACTTCGCAATGCCTAGGGTGGGGGTGAGGTAGGCGCTATAGACCCATATGCTTCTGACCTTCGCTCGAACGAATCCGTTCTCAGCGTGCACGGCGGAGAGCTGCCATCCTGCTGCTCCGCATAGCCAGATTGCTGCCTTCCCTGTTTTGTCCATGGCCCACTTGTTGCTGTCGCCCACTTTGTAGGGCTCGCTTAGTATCGCTAGATCTGTGGGCCGCTCTCGCACTGTTTGCGACAGCAGATCTTGCGCAGCGATGCAGTGATTCAGGTTAAGTCCAATCAGCTGAATGTTTTGGCTGTCTGAGCGCTCTTTTGCTACGAGACAGTGTGCACATTCTGCTGCCCGCTTGGTTATTCGCATCCTGGATGCCCTTGGTGCTACAAAGGTAGCATCGTGATGCGTTCGGGCAGGCTGCGATTTTGTGCCCAGCTTCTCCGCATTTCAGGCAACAGTTTGTGCGATCCACAAGGTTCCTACAGCCAGCTGCTATGTGCCCCGCCTCCAAACACCCGTAGCATCGTTTAACTCCGTCGCGCTGCTTTATACGACAGCGTGTCCAGCCGATTTTGACCTTTCCCAGGTCTAGTACCCGTCTAGCGTGGCTTGTCGGGATGGTGACGATGGCCACCTGCGTATTCGCGAACGAGCTGCGTAAGCTTTTGACGTTGCAGACTTCTAGGGGAATGTCAGCTTGGGCAGCCAGGGCTTCCGCAATTTCCTGCCGCGTGGTCAGCGAATCCAGGTCGCTTATCTCCAAACGTGTTTCCGGAGTCAGAGCCTGGATAACAGCGCTGTCCCCAAGTACCTGCTCGATCTCGGCCTTCAGCTGTTGGGTGCATTCCAGGCCTGGCCCATTCAGTTCAAGCAACAGGTCGCCATTTGCCGTGCGTCGGACCTTCTTCACGTTTTCGGCCACGTTTTTCAGCTGATCGTCTCGGCGTCGCGTAACCATGTTAAGAACCTCGCTGTATGAGAGACCGGCTCTGCCAGAGATACCTATAGTTTCTGCTCGAGGTTTTTGGGGTGGAGCCTCAGGATGCTTTTTGCCAGAACCTTTTCTGCCCACCTTCTGCCACTGCTCCCTGGGACCTGATGTAGTGCCTGCAGGCCTGATGGTGGTGTTCACAGCCTCGGCTCGCTCACATTGCCTACAGCAAACTCTGGTCGTGCATTCGCTGGGGTCCGGTTGACAGACGCGATGGCGCTTTGTTTGCGAGCGCTTGGGAAGGTTTGAGTCGAACACTCAGACTGGACTATGGCTGTCTTGCAGCTTTGCGCGATATGGGTAGATCCTTCTATGGTGGGCGTCATCTGAGCTGAGATGTCAGATTTCTCTGTGAGCTTATTTGCAGCGTATGCCGATGGTGAACGCTCGGGTTCTAGGGGCTCATTTCATCGGGAGCAGCAGGTGGGTTCTGCTAACACCGATTCCACGTTCTCGCATACGCTCATCTGGATCTGTCTCATTTTTTCTAGGGAGTCTTTCATCTCCTGATTGATGTGACGCACCACTGGTTTTTTTTCATTCACCATACAGAGGATGTCTTCTAGCAAGTTGCCCAATACCCGCATCTTTGCGCTTTTTAGGAGGCGTTATCCGGCTTTCACCTGCAGGCATTGATTCCTCAATGTTCCTCTTAGGGGTCTTAAATTCTGTCAAGCAGCATGCCGCAGCAGTTTGTGGACCCGCAGTTGCCAGCGGTGGTTCTCCAGGAGTAGTCCTTGCAATTCTTGCTCCTTTCGCAAAAGGATGTCTTACCATTTCGGTCGTGGCTAGAGCATACGACCTCGACACTTGCGCCATCGTCGCGTTAGGTGTGCTCCATTTTTCTTGGGACGATCTTGACGACTGGCGTCGAGCAAGCGCCCCTTGCTCCGGTAGCTCCAGGATTTTCCTACCTACTACTTGTTTTAATTACATATTCTAAGGAGTCCTGCGGTGGCCAAAAGGTTTCCTCTGGCGTTTAACCGCTGGGAGCTATACCGCTCTGATCCAGTCGAAAGAGCCAGCGGAACCGCGACCTTTGCATACATTTCGGCGTGCCGGCGTACCAGCCAACTTTGACTTAAAAAATCAAACTAGGTCGCTAAACCCACAGTTATGTATACATCGGGCGGCACGCCGAAATGTTTGTAATAAAAATCTTAACGATTTCCCTATTAAAACAAACAATAAATACTTTAGTATTTATAAAGGGAGCATGCTCTTTAAAATGCACACAAGAAATCTTGGCCACATTAGGTTTATCATGTGACGACGTTGCATTACAAAGATTTAAGTACATTGGTATATCCATCAAAAATACCATAACATACTTTCGGACTGTCCTAAGCAAAACGGAGTTCAAAACAGTCATTACTATGCATTTTTGCGGTCCTGCAATTCTTAAGTACGATTTCCGTGACTTGGCAGTTTATATAGGCATTGTTAATGGTTTGATGGTGTGACAGCGTAGAAAACTCACTGATGAGAATAAATGAGAATTTATTTGAAAGAGCCTGTCTGAGTAACCTCTACTGTCCATATGTACAAAATTCTTTGTTGATTTCTGTTAATTATTGAATTATAATTAACCCGACCTAGAGCCAGCCAACATCCACTTTGACTTAAAAAATCAAACCAGGTCGCTAAACCCACAGTTATGTAAGTAATTATGTTTAACAAGGTAAGTATTAAGTTTGAAAGTAGACAAAAGTTAAGTAAGAAGATAAGTATTAATTTTAACAAAGTAAACAAAGGGTAAGTAGTTAAGTTTAACAAGGTAAGTATTAAGTTTGAAAAGTAAGATAAAGGCAAGTAATTAATTTTGAAAAAAAAATAAGAAAAAGCTAAGAACGTGGTAATACTATTTCAGAACCCAGAAAAATGTGATTCCTCACAATTTAATTAGGTATTTATTAGTGTGTTTCTTTCTTTCATTTCTAAGGTTTTTTTTAGATAAACATTGCTGCACTAATCAGCTGACATGAAATGCACTGGTTCAGAGTTAAGCATGTTAAACTGTCGGCTCATAAACAAAGCTGATTTTAGTTAAGAGAATTAATCTTCATAAACAAAACTCTCAAAAAAGAGTTGAATCTTATACTTTAAGTTACGATATTGACTTGGTTATTCTTAATGCAATCTGATATAAGAACATTAGGACAGTGAAGAGAAAAGTCAGTTACAGCTACCTTTTTAATTCAGCTGGTGGCTGAGTCTTGCACAAAAATTAAGTCAAATCAAATTGTAGTTTCTCTTTTTTTTTGCACTCACTTTTCTTACACTTATGTAAAACTCACCTTTTCGATGTTCCGTTGAAGGCCTTCTAGGTTCTCGATGGTTTTTGTTAATTTTGCTGTGGAAGTTTGTTGTTTTGATTGTTTTTTTAGTTTTGACTACTAAATTTTCACACCATGTTCTCTTTGATTGCTATTTTCTTTTTGATCGCTTTAAATTTCACTCAAAAAAAAAACGAAAGAAAAGAAAGCAATTATTTTTCTGCCTTGGTTTGATTACATCCATGTGCCGACGTAAAAGTGAGCGCAAGCCAATTAGCCAGAAGTTGAAAAATACTAGTAAAGCAAAAATTTTTCCTTAATTCAATTTTATTTTTATTTAATTTTCCCTTATTTAAAATATTTGTTTACCTTTATGTATATATTTATATAGCGAAAATTAAATACAAGCCTAATAAATACTCAATTCAGTATTCTGACTCCGGATGGCAAAGAAATATGGAGGTTTAAAATTCTGTTAAATTCTCTCCAGCACCCAACTATCCTCTTCAGCTGCTCAAATTGAAAAAAAGAAGTAGTGATGTTGGTAGTGGTCCCTAAGAGTTGGTATTGGAATAATAAGACCGTTTGTGATTTCGTTTTGTGCCGGTTTATTGGCCTTAAAATCCTATTTGACAATCTCGATGTCTTAATAACTAGGCTTAGTTTACTGGCTTATACGCTAAGCGGCTTCGTCTAAGCCTTCAATACACTCCGACTGCTTGCCTTGTATGGCTCCGGACACCGCTGGCACCACGATTCGCCCTGACACGTTGGCAAAGTCGCACAACACGTCGGCTCTCGTTTAGGACCGCACAGCTTCTTCCGGTAGCTTCCTAGGTCTCTCTTGGCCTGGGTGGAGTTTGCACAGTTTTACGCGGGCAGCACGATCCGTCCGACTCCCTGGTCAAATCACACAGATTCGCCGACCCTTCGTGAATCTTTGCACAGCTCGATTTGTTACCCTTGGCTCAAGCACTCACTCTGCTCCTTGGCTCCTGGTGGTACTCCCTCGATGATACTCTGCTTGCTTTCACTTGCGTTGGTGATTCGCACTCGATAAGAACCGCGCACTGGGGACTGACACTCGGGTGACTCGCACTCTGATTCGAACTCTCACGGAATGCCTTGTCCCCAGCCGCGATTCCCTTTTATAAGGCCTCCCAGCCCCGGCTCCCCGGTTTTGCCTTGGACTTACAAGTCCCGTTGTTGCCATGCGCCTTGGTTTTTGCATCAGCTTCTTGCGTCCCGTTGCTGCCATGCGCGACCAGCACAGTGGAAATTTCCACTGTCACTGGCCCCAGCCTTCTTTTGTGTAAGTGCGACCACACACCTTCACACTCCTGCTATCTCTTTCTAGCGCTCCATTCTAACGGGAACTCTCTCCGCTCTGGTGCGCTCAGCAACGGTACGCCATGCTCCGCTCTTCACTTCGCCCTTCAGCCCATGCAGCCCAATTCGCCGCACATCTTAGCCCTTATGTTGCCGGCATTCATTCCCCTACGTCTAAATTTAAATTCGGTAATTAACATAATTTTAAAATTAGTATTAGCCATAGCTTACATTTAACAATTATAATAGGTATAAATAAGCTTATTCTTAACCCTTGACCACCGCTGTGCGATTTGAACAAAAGTCCTCACACTCCTCCATTACTTTGGCAACGAAAAAAAACTCTTAACTCGACGTCCTCGTTCGCATCCCTAGTTTTTGAAAATAAATTTCCGTTTCCCGCTTATATTTCCTTCGACCGCCTTCTTAACGTTCTTTTCAAAACATTCCCCCTATTTCCCCAAATGGACAGTTCCCCATCCATTAGCCACAACATTTCCCCATATCCCACTTCCCACTATTATGCCCAGTGTGACCCTCCCGCGATCGTGGCACCGCACGCTCTACAACCTCCCATCTCTACGCCATTATTACGCAAAAAAATTCATTTATGACGCTTGGCGTTATCAGAGCCAAAATTTAAAACTATACCATAATCGAACACCACCCGATGCTCTGCCTCATCTTCCCGGCTACCCATACAACCCACTGCCCCTTATGCACGTACTCGTTCGAACTTTCCAAGTCATCAATTTTTATTTCATTTGTTTTTGTTTTGTTTTTTTTTTCCATTTGCTCCCCTCTTCCTACTGCTCGTCGTCTTGCTACTGCTCCGGCATCTCCTGGAACCCGGGACCAAGATATGGGCCCGCCAAGGCCCCCCAGTTGTATACCGTGGTTTCTCCAATACCCGTCGTAACTCCATGGGCCACTCCGGAGGAGCCAATTGCGTCCATTTGAATGGCCTCCAAGGTACGGATGCCTGGAACACCGGCTGCTGTGTGGTTCCCGCAGCGGTGACATCGGCCGGGCAGAATAGTCGCCGCACAAAGATTGGCCTGCAACCCGCGCGTTGCGGTTCAGCTGCGGATGCTGCCTGGCTGCGTTGGGATGCAGCAGGGGTGGTGCGCCCTTTCCTCAGCTTCGGACGGCTCCTCCTGCCGTCTTTTCTGTTGTCGTGGCTGCGGCTGAGGTGCTGGCCACTGCCAAGGGCTACGTTCCCTGGATCCCGCCTGTATGGACTCATTGCCCTGCTGCGACTGACCTTCAGGCGGCTGTTGCTGCTGCGTAGTGGTTGCATGCTGCTGCGCCTGCTGTGCGGCTGCCACACAGGCGTCGGTTGCTGTTGTGGCGGCTGCGGCTGCCACACAGGCGTCGGTTGCTGTTGTGGCGGCTGCGGCTGCCACACAGGCGTCGGTTGCTGCTGCGGCTGCTTGGGTGACGGCCTCTGCCAGGGCCCCTGCTCCAGAGCAGCGCTTCTGGCTACATTCTCACCTCGATGCACCCACCTAGGAGGACTTGAAGGCATCTACTCGATAATGATGCCAGACCTCGGCCCTGGTACCACCACCGCCTCCTTCCAGGTGACCACAAGCGCCGCGTGATGCTCCCAATGATCACCACGAAAGATGGAGCGTTTGATGCGGTTCACCACCGGCGCTTCACCCCGAAATTCCGTCTTCGCCTCAGGCTCCAGGTCATCTAAGATGACGATAACCTCCGGATCCACGCCCGCCCACCAAGCATCTGCTGCCTGCTACTCCGGTTGCAAGCTCAACGGTGTCAGAGGCGGTTCCTCGTCCTCGCCCTCCAACAGTGCTGCAGCTCTTTCTCGCTCTCGCTCTCTCGTGACGATCCGCTCGAGGATTCGGAGGAGGTGGAACACGTGGTTGCCGCGCGAGACCCCGGAGGCGTCGAAACTACTGACGCGCCAAAACGAATCGGCGATGCGTCCAGTACCAAAACTTCCCCTCGCCGCCTTTGCAGGAGTCGCGGTTGAAGGTTCGGGTGAGTCCTCCCGCCCTTTTGCCCACAAATTGGTAACCGCGATCTCACCCCAACCTGGTTTTTGGTACGCAGTCGCTCCAACAGCTCCCTCTTCGTGTCTTTCCGCCGCCTCTCTCCGCACACCTCGTTGCCTTGAGGCTGCCCTCTGCCGCTGCGCAGCCGCGACCGCGCCTTTGTCGGCAATTCATTTGCTTATTGGCCAGGCGGAGCTCAGGACATAACGGCTCTATCGCGGCCTGCTGTCTCGCTCACACCTATAGCCTCTTTTGTTCTGTCTCACTTGTTGATTTTTTTCGGGTTGTTTTTTCGCCGCGCTTAACATTACGCTGCCCACTCGGTACAAAAGTGCCGCATATAATCAATTAATTTAACAGTGCTGCATATAATCAATTAATTTATTATTTTTCCCAAATTGTTTATCATTACTGCGTAACTTCTTTTATATTTTTTTTGTTTATTTTTATTTACAGCCTTTTTCTCTTCTATATAAACAATTTTGTTTGTTCTTGCTGACTTTCCTTGATTTTATTTTTTCTTTGTTTTAAAATTCCTTAAAAATTTGTCACAAATTATTTCCTTTCAGTAGTTAGTTAGTTTTAGTTTATTTTGGTATAACATGGCTGTTGTTTGTAGATGAGTCTGGACTCACTTAGCACCGCTAGGTGTAGAGAGTTTTCCCTCTCCCGGAACTCGATGTTTTCCAAAATCTGCTTATGATAGGTTTCCCAGGACTCAGGACTATCAAGGTCGATATCAATGTTACAAGCGGATGCTGTGGCTTGCCATTTCTCGAAGACCTGAGTTTTGTTAGCTAACATCATGCCTGCTACAATACGGGGTAGTCTTTCGCTGGGCGCATCAAAGACTTTTCGGATGTATTTGAAGTGAGTTTGGAGGCAGTGTATGTGCAGCGATGATAGGCATGGCGTAATTAGGCGTTGTTCTTGGAAGTTAGAAAATACGTTTAATAAACATCCTTTGAAGGCGCTCAACTTCTTCATACTGGCTACCCCCTCTTAGTTGCGATGCATAGCACATTACAGACCTAACAGCAGCTTCAAACAGGCGAAATTTGGTGCTTGGCAGGATGAGCGGTTTTCCAAAAAAGATTTTCCACGTGCTGTTTATCGCTTTCGTTGAGTCCAGCAGTTTCTCCTGGAGGTGAGGCTTAAAATTCAAGTTCCCTGATAGAGTGACGCCTAGGTATTTAAACCTGTTTACTGTCTCAAGCTCAGCGTTATTTAGGAACCACTTATCGACTCCAGGCGTTCGTCCACGGCCGTCTTTAACCACCATTACCTTTGTCTTCTCCACATATATTTGCTGCCACAGCTGGCAGTAGTCGTATAGCTTATTTATCATGCTTTGGAGCATTTCCGGGGTCTCCGCCAGGAGCGCCATATCGTCAGCGTACATCAAAGTTTTCACATTATATCCATTTACATCCACCCCGCCGGGCAGGAACGATGATATATCGTCGATGTAAACGGAAAACAGAAGTGGACTGAGGAGGCATCCTTGCTTCACTCCGGTGTTGTTAGGGAACCAGTCCGAGAGCTCACTTCCGTCCCAAACAGAAAAGGTATTTTCTTCGTATAGGTGGATCAAGGTGTTAATGAATTTCGTAGATACTCCCAGAAGGCATAGTTTCAGAAATAAACTATGACGATTTAAACCATCGATTTGATGGTATTGCCAGGAGTAATCGATCATTTTGTATTGGGGTGGAATTTCCTGAAAGGATTAGGAGCGGAAATAGCGTGCGTACTACACACAGATGCAAGTGACTACGGTATTGGGGCAGCCCTATCTCAAGAGACTGAGAAAGGGGAAAAGGTCTTTTTTTTTTTTTAAATAAAATTTGTTTTTTAATTTGGTAACCCTTATACTTAATCTTTACAGTTTACTGTTACTTCTTAAAGCTAACTTATGCTGTAGGTGGGAGTAATTCGAAGTTTTATTTTATTATGTGTTTAGTTTTAATTTTTGATATGTCTAAGAATAAGGATTTTAATTCTAGACTTAAAGTACTTAAACTAGTGTGTGATTTTAATTAGGTTGTGTATTGTGTCTTTTGTCAGTTAATTATGAGATCGTTTAACTGTTTACCTAATTTTTAACTTAAATTAATTTCAAATCAGGTGAGTATTGGGAATGGTCAGGTGTGCGGTTTTAAAATGTCAAGCCAGTGATTGTACGTAGTTTAATGCTGTTTGTGTTTGTCAGTTATCTATTGGCACTTTTAACTGTTTACCTAATTTTAATGTGTTTTAGCTTCAATTCAGGTGGGTATAGGGAGTAGTTAGGTGTGTGGTCTTAACTGTCAAGCCTATGTTTGTACGTATTTTAAGGCAGTTTGTGTAATGTCAGATGGTAGATTAGGCAGGTCTGCTGGATGGATCCGTTGGAGTCTTCTCCGAGCCCTGATTCCGTTTATGCGGCGAGTCCTCAGGAGTCGCATGGCTAGGTTGTTTGGGTGTGCGGCGACTTTGTCAAGGTAACTCGCAGCTTGTTTGTTAATGGTGTCGCCTACCATCGGGATGCCACACTCTTTCTCGATGTCACGGGTACGGATAAACCACTCGGCTCCAGTGATTCGTCGGAGTATTTTAGCCTGAAATACCCGGATTTTGTTCAGGTGTGTTTTTGCCGCTATTCCATACACCTGAACGCCGTACCTCCAGATCGGTGACAAAATCACTTTATATATCAGGACTTTGTTTCGCAGGGAGAGTTTGTTATTGGCATTGAGAAGCCAACTAATCCTCTTCGCCTTGCTGTAGAGCTTGCCAGTATCTTCGGCGGCATGCTGCTTAAAGGTAAGTCTCTTATCCAACGTCACTCCAAGGTATTTGTGGGCCGTTTTGTGAGGGAGGAGCTGTCCATACAGGAAGACACCTGGGCTGCTGTCCTTCCTAAGTGTGTGAGTGACGGAAACACACTTATCGGGGCTGATGGAAATGTTCCATCGACAGGCCCAGTTTTCAAACCTTTTCATGTACACCTGCAACGCGTCTGTTGCCGCGTAGACACAACGGTCTCGAGCCATAACTGCCGTGTCATCTGCAAAAGTTGCGATTAGGAGGTCCTGCGGCACCTCAATCGGGATGTCCAAAGCAGTTGGCATGTCTGCAGTGAACAGGCTGTAGAGAGTTGGCCCCAGAACGCTGCCTTGAGGTACACCTGCTCGAATCCTCTTCTTCTGGGATGCAAGGCCATCCTGGACAACTTTAAATGTCATGTCAGAGAGAAACGATCTGATGATCAAGAAGAGTTGAGGATTGAGCGTTCCCTTCAACTTGGCTAGTAAGCCATCGTGCCAGACGCGGTCAAATGCCTGTTGGATATCCAAGTATGCTGCCACGACGTACTCCTTGGTGTGGAATCCTTCCAGGACGAAATTGACCACTCTGTGCAGCTGTTCTGGGGTACCGTGGCCCAAACGAAACCCAAACTGGAACTTTGGTATGCTCTTTTTGACGGCTGGGGTCTCCAGTATCCTTCGTAACAGGCACCTCTCCAACAGCTTGCCAAAAGCTGGGAGCAGGCTTATGGGCCTATACGAATCCAGCTCATCCGGGGGCTTTCCAGATTTATGCAGCATAATAATGTTGGCATTCTTCCAAGCACTGGGAAAGTAGCTGAGGCGTAGGGCTGAGTTGAAGAGGAGCAACAGAAACAATATCGCTTTGCGAGGGAAAAGCTTTATTGCCCTGTTGTCAGCTCCATCTTCACCAGGTGCCTTGTTACTCTTAAGCGAAGTGATTTCGCTCTTCACCTCTTCAAAAGTAATCGGCCGAACAGGCAGCGCCATTTGAAGAGGGAAGCCCAGTGCTTCCTTGACCAGTTGGAGCCTATTGGTCGAGGCGGTGCAGAATGGCTGGAACCTTTCCTCAAGGTTTGGTCAAAAACACACCTGAACAAAAATGGGTATTTCAGGCTAAAATACTCCGACGAATCACTGGAGCCGAGTGGTTTATCCGTACCCATAATAAAGAAGAGTGTGGCATCCCGATGGTGGCGACACCATTAACAACAAGCTGCGAGCGTACTTGACAAAGTCGCCGCACGCCCAAACAACCTGGCCGTCCTGAGGACTCGCCGCATAAACGGAATCAGGGCTCGGAGAAGACTTCCGACGGATCCATCCCAAGCAGACCTGCCTAATCTGCATCTGACGTACGCAAACTGCCTTAAAATACATACAAACATAGGCTTGACAGTTAGACCGCACACCTAACTACTGTATGCCCGCCTGAATTGAAACTGACACATTAAAAATTGGTAAACATAAAGTACCAAATGAGTGACTGACAAACACAAACAGCATAAACTACATACAAATGGCTAGACTGACATTTTGAAACCACATATTGCCAATCTCACCTGAAATTGGTAACTTAAAAAGTTAAACGATCTCGTGATTAACTGACAAAGACAATACACAACCTAAAATCGCCGCACTAGTTGAGTATTTTAAGTCTAGAAATTAAAATCCTTATTACTAGACATATCAAAAATTAAAACTAAACACATAATAAAATGAACCCAATTACTCCCACCTACAGCATAAGTTAAGCTTAGAGTAACAGTAAACTGTAAAGATTAAGTATAAGGTTGCCAATTAAAAAACAAATTTTATTTAAAAAAAAAAA
>JAWNNO010005380.1:0-59187 GCA_035044985.1 Lordiphosa fenestrarum | reverse complement strand
CATGATGAGTTTCAATTCAATTTATCCAGTACGATTGGAGAAAATTGAAGCTAAAAATATTTTATTTCGATTAGTGTGGTCAATGGTCATACTGCAACTTGGCGCTCCCTACATTTTCCCTACATTATTATTCAGCCCTGGGTCTATTTTCCACGATCTTGCCAGTGTGGCAGCCTTGGCACCGCCAAATTCCCAAAACTAAAGCGAACGGCAAGGAAAGACACGGAGAAAAAGTTAGAGTTGAAAGAACGCAGAAAAACAATATAATGAACCCAAGAATAAAAATTGAGAGATCGGTGAGTGAAATAATAAATTTTCATAAAGCATTAGCTTATATTTAATGATTATTTTTGTTTAGTCGATCATAGTGAACGTTTATTCCTCAAAGCGATCTGAGGATAAAGAAGAGATGAAGGAACAGCAGCCAGGACCGAAGCGGCGTCGTGGTGCTCGAGGTGGTGGAGCTGCTGGAGGTGGCCGCGGGGCTGGCGGTGCCTCTGCTGGTGTTGACACTCCTAGTGGATCCTCTGCTGGTGAAGCTGGACGTTGTGGAGCTGCTGGTGGTGCTGCTGCTGGTGGTGGTGCTGCTGCTGGTGGTGCCTCTGCTGGGAGGACGCCCGGTCCAACTGGTGGCAGCTCGCTCAAGACAGAGGCGAGTGGAGGACATTGATCGCAGCGGCCAAGACTGGGGCTTGCTCTATTTCAAGTGAAATAATTAAGAGTTGGATGGCCAACTCGACGAAGGCAAATCCATTTAAACGTTTCAAATATATGTACTTACCCTTTACAGCCATGCTTCTAGCTTCCTTTCCTCGTTTCGTTGTAGGAATTGCACTTGCAGCAACAAATGAGATCACTTCTTCAGCTGAAAATAGCACAAACTAATTAAATTCATTATATTTTGGTATCAAAGTATAACTTACTCATTATTGTGCTTCAAAACAAGCAGTTCCACGCAGATAAAAATGAATTTTTATAAATTTTTTGTTAATTAAAGAGTTTGTGCTTCTCTTTTGTTTACGTTTTGGGTAGTAAAGAATAACGGAGGATGCCAAGGCTGCCACACTGGCAAGATCGTGGAAAATAGACCCAGGGCTGAATAATAATGTAGGGAAAATGTAGGGAGCGCCAAGTTGCAGTATGACCATTGACCACACAAATCGAAATAAAATAATTTTAACTTCAATTTTCTCCAATCGTACTGGATAAATTGAATTGAAACTCATCATGGATACTAATTGAGGCCTTCTTAATCGCTGGGGATACCGTGCATGTCGGTCCAAGCTCAAAAAGTTAGCGTCGAATGAGGTTATGTTCACTTAGTGCGCCAAATGGCAGTATGATCATTGACCACACAAATCCAAATAATATAATTTTAACTTCAATTTTCTCCAATCGTACTGGATAAATTGAATTGAAATTCATCATGGATACTAATTGAGGCCTTCTTAATCGCTGGGGATACCGTGCATGTCGGTCCAAGCTCAAAAAGTTAGCGTCGATTATCGGTATGACTGCAGCTTGACTAGTTCTCCTCACTACTTCCGGATGGGGAAACAGCGCACAGGGCTTGGCAGTAGCGACACCATGCCAAAGTGTGCCCACTGTTATGCGAATTACTCGAAAACGTATGGATTAATTTTGATCAGATTTTGAGGAAATGTTCTTGAATATGTGCCCTTTTAGCTGATATACCGTGCATGTCGGTCCAGACTCTGTGAGCGTAGCAATTAAGAATGTTGTGACAACTTGATTTTTTTGCTCGATTTTGTATGTGAAAATTGTGAGGTTGGTTCACTGTTAAGCGAATTGCTCGAAAACGTATGGATTAATCTTGATCAAATTTGGAGGATATGTTCTTGAATATGTGTCCTTTAAGCTGTTATACCGTGCATGTCGGTCCAGACTCTGTGAGCGGAGATCTGACCGATAATGTGAGAGGGTGATTTTTCAACTTCAGTTTTTTAGCACCTGCAATGCATAGATTCGCCCACAAGATAATTTAAACGAAAGCTTATGAAATTCTTAATAATTTTGCATTTAAAATTTTTAATTTGATTGCTTAATAAGGTAGACATTCAAAAACAAAAAATGCTCCAGTGTTCCACATTCCATCGTTCCAAATTCGACGCTATCTCATCGACGCTATTTTGACGGACATCACCAACAATGTAGTGTACGAAATAAAATGTACGGGAAGAGACGGACAAAACTGCAACGGGACCTACATAGGAACCATGATGGAACTATATAAGGTGAGGCCAAGCCAGTGTGAGTTCTCTGCAAAGTACCTTCACGTTCAGTGCTGCGCGTACTTTTGAAGCGTAAGCTTTTGGCAAAAGTACGCATCACACTGGCTTGGCCTCACCTTTTATAGTTGCATCATGATAGGAACTAAAAAGCGCTCTCTGAGTACACGAATCAGTGAGCATAAAAGAGACGTTCAAAAAGGAAAAACAACAACAGCCCTGGCACTGCACATAAACAAAACAGGCCACACAGCTGATTTTGAAAACGCAACAGTATTGGACATGGAAGACGCGGATGACATTGGAGAGCTTGCGAATACAAGAGAAAGGAGACCGAGCGCTAAATC
Source organism: Lordiphosa fenestrarum (assembly GCA_035044985.1). Lineage (NCBI taxonomy): Eukaryota > Metazoa > Arthropoda > Insecta > Diptera > Drosophilidae > Lordiphosa > Lordiphosa fenestrarum. Next base: position 56,591 of record JAWNNO010005380.1, on the reverse strand, counting down.
ATAAAGAGGATATCGAGCAGACAAATTTCATATATGCAGCAGCGATCGCGAGAGGAGCATTTAATCAACATAAAAATACAGACAATTATAATAACATGACAATCAAACCAATAAACAAACACAAACAACAGTGCACTACAACAAATCTAGAATAAGAAATTATTTTGTTTTGTATGTATGCAAGTTAAATTGTGCTTCATGTTTACATTAAATACAGACTCCCTGAGAAAGGCAATATACTTGCCGAAACGCGTAGGAGGAAACTCAGCCAAAAATGTTATGTTTTGACTGCAGTAAGGGAAGACGGCCGGATAATAAACCCCAGTAAATCCACAAAAATATTAATATATCGATAAAATATCGACAGCCCAAGTAAAAGGAATTGGCATTCAGAAAACGAGGTAAGGTTAAAACAACAAAATAAAAGTATGTAAATTAATAAGTTCCAATATCAGAACGTTTATATGAGTTACGTTTATTGTAAGCAAGCGTGCTTCCCATCAAAATCAAATTATAACTGAAGCATACAAAAGAAATGAACTTAAGCTAAACCTAAAACATAACGACAGCGGACTGCTGCGCCAGCGTCGCTCTGCCGCGGCTCCTGGAGAAACGCTGATCTTGCACCTCGTGCGGGGAGCCAGGTTACCATTTGGCGGATGTTTATGTTGGCGACACATTGGTTGGCGATTATAATGTTAGGTCAGCATGTTGAGGGCCGATGCCCCGCGACCAATTTAGGCACAAGTGCAGACCCATTAGGAATGAGGGAGTTATTTGTTAACTACTCCCCTTTTCAAGACATGGCCGTCCTCTGCCGTGCTTATCTCGGCAATCATGGCATCTATTTTGCGGGATTCTCGTTTCTTCCTCATGTACTGGTAGAGGAGGATAAGGCCATAACTTATCACGATGATTCCAAGAGCCAGACTCAAACCCTGGGATATCCGGGCGTTTGCTGGTAATTCCTCCTTAAATTGCTGGATAATCTGCAGGTTTCTCTCATTTAGTTTGTGCCATTTACTAGCGCGCAGACTTCAAAGGTGATGAGGGGGGTGCCAGTTACGTAAACCTCAGAGTTGTTGTCAATGCTGAATCTGGCTGGGGAGTCATTGACTATGATGATGCCGTCGTCCACTAAGGTTAATGGTTCCAGATGGCTAGGTTGTGTTCGACAAAGGGCCAAACCACCAGCGTGCAAACCTTGGGCGCATGAGCCAATAAACAAAATGTCTTAGAGTCTGATGTTGAGCAATTTGATACCGCCGGGATCTGATTATTGCAGTCCGCCACGACGTTATCGTTGATCTGCAATATAGTGCCGTTGTGCTGCACGGGGAAAATGGTGATCTTCTTGCAAGCCGACTTAATTCTAGGGTAACATATAATAAAATGGATGACTTCTTCAGATTGATAAACCTTAATCGTAGCTACTTCTATGACATTTGCAAGAGTGAGTTGTGTGAGTTGATCAAGCAAAATGGTCTTTAAATCAGTGTGGCCGAGAATTGCAGGGTTAATAAGATAAACCTTTGCAAGGGTGACGGTTAACATTAAATTGTTAATTTCTGTAATAATCATCCTATTTCTTGCCAAAAGAACTTCGAAGAGGTGAGCTGTGTCAATGTGCTCTTTTTTAGTGGAGCTTAAGATCTTATTGACCGTGTCAGTCAAGCGATTTATTTGTTTTTGAGTTTCTGAATTAATTGCCACCTGTAAGTTATTAGCGTCAATCAGACGGGATTCCGTCAATTTTATTTTGTCCATGTCGTCGGCATCGGGAGTGCCGGCCACAATTTTTAACGCTGTTCCTTAAAAGTTTAAACTCCTTGCCATTCTGTGGTGAACCTTTAATGTTGACAACAAGGTCTTAACATGGCCGGTGTCAATTTCCAAAAGTTTCCGCATGTGGGACTGAGGGAACAAGTCCGCCATGCGCTCTGTTTAAGCGGACATATGAGCAAAATCGGACAAATTGGAAGTATGCCTTATGTAATCGTAGTGGTCATAGACAAAAACGTCTCCGTCTAATATTGAGACGTAGTCCGAATGGGAGTAGTCAGTAAGTCGTACCGTATTCGCAACCAGTAGATGAAATATCGATAGGACCAACCTGAAGAGAGAGAATAGAAACCTATGAGCTAATGAAGGAGATTGAAAAACTTAAAACTAGCGAAGGTTGTCCTTGTGGACCACCCTCATCTTTAATTAGGACTGTCGTCCCTAAGTCCGCCTGGACTTTGTTTTCAGCGCATAATGGGGTTAGTTTGTTTCCAAGACGACGGTTTGATTTCACTAAGACCTCTTCTCCTACATCGAAAACCCTATTCTGTCTGTTTGGGTTATTTCTTTCAAGCTGAAGCTGCTGGGCCCTTTGAACTCTCTCCTTGATTTTTTTCACGAAGTTCTGACGCGGCCGAGTGAAGAATATCTATCGGTCTTTTATTTGTTACTGAATGGATCGAGCGATTGTACTCAGCTGTGGCCAGGAGTTTAAGTTCTCTAGTGTCGAGGACACCTCATTCGAGCTTTAAACACCTTGCAAGTTCTATGAGAGTGCTGTGAAAACGCTCAACCTGACCATTAGATGTGCTGTGCAGGGGTGGTGCGTTTGTGACTACCACCCCAAACTGGTTTGACAACAAAGACCTAATAGATTCGGAGTTAAATGAAGCTTCATTGTCGCAGTACACGGACTTTGCGTGTGGAAAAATATTCATTAGTTGTACCAATGGTAGCTTTACGTCTTCGATAGTTCGGGACTCTATCGGCTGAACCACTGCGAATTTAGAAAGTTTGTCGACACACGTTAGGAAGTATTTTTTGTCTGTCGAGAAAATATCAATGTGAAGCATTTCACCAACTTGGCTTGGTATTGGGGTCTCGCCCAACTCTTGTTTCCTTGGATGCCTGACGTATTTTGCCTTGGCACAAATTTTACAATTCAGCACAACTTCTTTGGCAATTCTTGACATTTTTGGAAAATAATAGTCCGCCAAAAACTGTTTGATGTTTTCCTGTGAGGCCCTATGGGCTCGGTTATGTTCAGTAGTGACTATTTCTTTTGCTCCTCATGGTTGAAAATATCGGTCACAAGATTTTTGCAGAACCAAAACTTAGTGGCTGGAAAATTTCTTATGAGAAAGTCTTGGACGCAGGCCAGAGTGTGCAGATCGCAGTGTAACGCATTAACCACATCTGGATTTACTGCAACTTTTAACTCCGCCAGGACCGTATCAGTGTCAGTGAAATGGATTTTGTGCCGATTTGGTTACGAAGGCAGTTCAGAGGTTTATCTGACGTCTCTACGCTGTGTGTTAAGGATAGTTCACTGTGGGCCGTAGCCGCATTAGATTCGGGGCACTGGTCCTTCAAAGCGTTAACATTTTGGCGCGAGAGCGCGTCTGCAACGTGGTTCTCCTTACCAGGCTTGTATATGACCTTTGGATTATGCTCATCGATAAAGGCCTTCCAACGCTTAATTTTTGCATTTGGATTCCTGTCAGACACAGCAAATGTGAGAGGTTGATGATCTGTGAAAACATTGAGGTCTTTAACCCCATAAAGGTAGTGACGCAATTTACCCAAAGCCCAAACGATGGCCAGAAGTTCCCTTACATTGGTTGCATAATTTACTTCTCTATCCTTCAACGTCCGCGAGATCATTGTGATGGGACGACCATTTTGGGACAAAACCGCTCCCAAGCCAAAGGCTGAAGCATCTGTTGTCAAATCGAAAGGTTTTTTGTAGTCTGGATAAAAAAGCAAAACATCTTCCGATGCCAATATGTTTTTCATTTTCGCGAAGGCAAGACGTTGGGCTTCGTTGAATTCCACGGGGACATTTTTGGACTTAAACTTGCTGATGGACCCATTTGGTCCCTTTAAAATGTTTGAAATCGGTCTCGCTATCGCAGCAAAGTCCTTAACAAAACATCTGTAATAGCTCGCCAATCCCAGGAAGGATCTGACGTCAAACAGATTTGTTGCCTCGGGATACTCCTGAATGGTTTTCACCTTCTCAGGGTCTGTTCTGGTGCCATCCTTGGTGATTATGAAGCCAAGGTAGGTTACGCTATTTTTGAAAAATTGCGATTTTTCTTGCGCGACCCTCATATTTGCCTCGAATAGTCTTTTCAACATCCAATCAACATGTTTGACGTGGTCTTCCTCATTTTCGGAGAAGATTATGATATCGTCGACATAAACATAAACGGTTTTGCCGATTTGTTCTGGCAGAACGTCTTCAATTGCTCTCTTAAAGATACTGCCAGCATTTTTTAATCCGAGAGGGAGTCGACAGAACTCGGGAGTTCATTTTACTGCATCTAAGAGTTCATCACAAGCCACTCCGCCCGTGATCTCGACATCTCTATAAACTTCTGCCACTGGTTGAGTGGAAATTCCTGTATTGTTTAGCCTTTCTGTTAGCTCATTTACCCTCTGAGTAAGGGCTTCGACTGATTGCCGGGCCGCGACAGCGTTTTCTGTAGCGCTCTGTTCTCCGTCATGACTGTTTCTTGGTCTGTTACCTCCCCTACAGTGGATTTTTTAAACAGCTCTATTAAAATACTGTCGTCTGTGTCGTAATGCGTTTCTGACGGTTCAATGGCAATGGAAAGGCTTTCACTACTTAGGCCCTCGATATCAGAAAAGCTCATTTAGAAAGGAAACAAAATCGCTTGAGAGGACAGATGGCCTGAACTTTTCATGCGGAACTTAAGTGATTTCCTATTTTTTTTTTTTTAACTTTTCCTTTGGCAAGCAATTGAATTTATTATATTTTTTTTTTTACTCTTTTTTTTTCAATTTTCTTGAACTTATTCTTTTTGAACCACACTAGATTAAAAACAATTTTGGCCAATCAGCCCACTTACATTTCTTATTCCCAGTTTAAATTTAGATTAGATATAGATTTAGCGGCTCGGTTGAGCTTGACTTCCTTCAGGGCAGGTTTTCTGCTTTCCCGGTGACACTCTGTGCTGTTTTTGTTGTTTTGCTCCGACGGCGCGGAATTTTTACGGTGCGCACTTTAATGCGACTTCTTGATTGCCCACTACGACAATGCGCGGGACAGTGACGGTTCGCGGGCTTATTTTTCCCAGCGGTTGGGCGCCAATTAATAAGTTCCAATATCAGAACGTTTATATGAGTTACGTTTATTGTGGGCAAGCGTGCTCCACTTCAAAATCTAATTATAACTGAAGCATACAAAAGAAATGAACTTAAGCTAAACCTAAAACATAACGACAGCGGACTGCTGCGCCAGCGTCGCTCTGCCGCGGCTCCTGGAGAAACGCTGATCTTGCACCTCGTGCGGGGAGCCAGGTTACCATTTGGCGGATGTTTATGTTGGCGACACATTAGGTCAGCATGTTGAGGGCCGATGCCCCGCGACCAATTTAGGCACAAGTGCAGACCCATTAGGAATGAGGGAGTTATTTGTTAACTTGTAGATATGTACATATGTACCTAGGCAGAAACACCTATGTACTTCCGAACACTGGCTGCTACTCAGGATAGAAAATGTTGAATAGCCTTACAGAGCATTTACATGAATGTTGACAGGCTAACACTATATTAGCAGGCATGGCATACGAATCAAATAGAGGGAAGATATCTTCGGCTCTGCTTTAATTGAATTTGGTAGTTGAATGATTTCCCAAGCTGACCAATATGTGGTGCTTCATCTGTGACCATTTGGCTGCACATTGTCTTATTTTTTATATATGTACTAGTTCGCCCGGCGAACTTCGTACCGCCTAACAATAAAAAACTGCTGATCCCAACTTTCATTCAAATCTGTTTAGTACTGAGCATAGCTCTCATACAAAACTACCAAAAAAAAAACATATATGTGTTCGAGAGGTACCCGAAAGAGTTGACCGATTCGGACCATATTTGTTATCAGCCTTCCTCTATTCATGACGAATGTCTTTATAAAGTTTCATCCAAATCGGTTAAGTTTAGGTCAAGTTATGGTGCAAAAAAGCCGTGGATGGCAAATTACGCGATCCCTGTGTGACCTACCAGAATCAGCTATAGATATAAACCACCTACGCTGTTACTACTACACTCACACGAAATTTCATCGAAATCGGTCCAGCCGTTTGGTAGGATTGAGGTATCAAAGCTATGTACGGAAGAATTTTATATATTATATTAAGATATTGAATATATATTCATCTGATTTTGATCAAGCTTGGCAGTCTTGTGCTAAAGCAGGTTTAATAATAAAAAAGAAGCACTCTACTATAAAACGAGAAAGCCAAGCTAACTTCGTCTTTGCCGAAGTTTTTATACCCTTGCAAGTGCTCCCTTAAATATTTTCAAATAAATACTCTTTTTCCCATTTTCCGACCGATCGTTCGTATGGGAGCTATATGATATAGTCATCCGATTTGGACAAAAAATTGTAGAATTATGTAAAAGCACGAGAAACAAACAAATACAAAATTGCAGGATGCTACCATTAAAAACAAAAAAGTTTTTCTAACTAAGACTGTTTTTCAGACCTATCTTTTGTATGGCAGCTATACCATATAGTTGTCCGATTTTAAAAAAAACTGGTAGGATTATAAAAAAACATATAAAACCTACGTTTACAAAGTTTGGAGACGTCCATTAAAAAGAAAAAAGTTTTTCATACTAAAACTAGTTTTCCGACCGATTGTTCCTATGGGAGCTATGAGATATAGTCATCCGATCCGGTCGGTTCCGACATATTAGTAGTGTGCAGCAAAAAGAAGACTCTGTGCAAAATTTCAGCTCGATAGCTTTAAAAGTGAGAGACTAGTTCGCGTAGAAACAGACAGACAGACGGACGGACAAAGCTCAATCGACTCAGCTCGTCACCCTGATCAAGAATATATATAGTTTATGGGCTCGGAAATGAATATTTCTATGCGTTGCAAACTTCTGGGCAAAATTATAATACCCTTTGCAAGGGTATAAACATAGCAACTTTTCTCACTAGAACTATTTATTAAACCGATTGCTCATAGAACATGGGATAGAATTAACTGCGTTTTGTACTTAAAATTTCAATTATGATTCGTTCTTGTATTCTAAAACCGAAAAGGGACAGTCTATATTATTGAAATGAGAACAAACGTTCTTAAATCAAGAATATGTTGAAACTTCAGTAAGATTAAAAATTTAAGAGTTCTTAGTTCAAGTACAATATACGTGAGATTGAGTACACGATAGACTTGTAATGCTTGCTCCAAAAAGTGAGCAACGGAAAATGCGAATTGTTTTTAATCGATTTTGTCGAACTCAGTCGATATTTAATTTTTACACAGCTTTTCACTGCTCCAGGAAATTGAATGCGACCACCTAAGTTCGATTTACAGAATACAGAATTCATAGTTGCCACCCTTGCGTCTTCAGTCCAATGATTTTCTTATCCAGGCCAGTCAACCGCTACCTTGTCACCTGGTCAACCTGGTGACGGTTGTGGCGACATCCGTTAGTAGAGAATGTGGGTTTGGTTTTTGCTTCGCATTAATTCCAGTGTCAATGTTGTTTACTTCATAATTGGATCTCTAATAGATTTTCGCATCGCTTATTCCTTGTCACGTAATATTAATTTGTTGTTTGTTGATTCGATGTCACGGCCATGTGATTACGTTATTATTAACTGTCACGTTTCCGTAGAACTTATCACAGTTACGAATCACTTATTACGGTAGTGAATCACGCCGACGAATCACTTTTTACGGTTATTGTTAATAAATATAGGAGCACCCCCCAAAGGTGCTTCCACCATATTAAAACGTGTTTGCTAGGTTTGCCGTATATTTTATCTCTTTTCTTTATTTCTGATTTAAGTTCTTACTTGACTATGTTCGAAAATCAGCGCTTATATGCCAATATATAGTCCATCAGCAGATTGAAAAAGTCAGATGATATGGTTTCACAAAAACCTAAAACCTCGTTTCGTGTCAAACGGCTTGAAGAGGATCTTTCCTATTTCGACCGAGCTTTGTGTGCTTCGTAACGTTATCATGCAAAGTCGAACGTACTTTGCTGGTAAAACAAAAGTAGTCAGGGCATCATAGAACTTTGACCTTATGGGAGGGTCAAAGGCGGCTTTAAAATCAACAATAAGTGATTGGTGTAGATCCTTGTCTCATGGGTCTTCTCCGGGATTGTACACAAATGCCGATTCACGCCTTACTCCTGCGGGGTTTACAGAACGACAGCTTAGTATAGAGCAATTTTGGAAATAAATGGATAAAATGGAAGTTTTTAGAAAAGCTTTATTTCATGGGGGGTTTATTTTCTCAATTTTCTTAATTCTTAAAATTTTTTTCTAAATTCAAAATTACCCTGATAATTAGCAAATTTTAGAAAATTGCTTTCTTAAGCATTTAAATTTTTTGTAACTTTATTAAACATAAGAAAACCATTTCTTAATACTAGAAATTTTTTTAAAATTATTATGCGATTTGTTGAAGTTTAAAACATAATTTCTGAGTGTTGACCTATGCTTTGTGATTCGGGAACGGATAGCATCTGGTAAAAAATAAAAGAGTTGATGACGGTATCAAAGGGTCGACTATGAGATGATTTAATTGATGCCGTGTGCTTACTCCCAGAAAAACTCAGGCTTACCCACACACTTTGTGCTCCTACTGGGAATCCAATTTGTTGGTTACATTTTTATGCTACTTATATGGTGCACACCCTGGTATAAGACAAGCACTTATCGCTGCAACATTCTTCGGCGAACTTACAGTGTGCACGAAATGGCTTGCAAGAGTCTGATAGCTCGACGCGCCTCTTCTATTTAATACAAACAAAGTAAGTAGCATTAGATTTGAATTTGAACTGAACACTCCAGTATGCATGTGCTGATACTTACGTGGGTCATATTTGCGGTGCGTGGCATAATCTCGTTCTTATTCTTGCCGCGTGGCACAGGAATCGATCCTCTGTACTCGGCTGTGTCAGCCAAGGGCGGTGGGGGGCCAGCTGGAGTACTGTTGGTATATCCTAAAAACACTAGCCACGTTCCAAATGATATTGCAAATACCAGGAGGGATATGTTGCGATACATGGTGATCAAGTGGCAAATGTAGACTAGTTCGTCCAGAACATTAAAGCGTATTTTATAGGCGAAAATTTGCAATTGCTTTGACATTAGCACACCGAACTCGGTGTACACTTTTAAACTAAAATATATTATTAAAATGTGGTATATTTTTTGTTAAGTAACGAATTACTTTTTAAACTAAACTGTAGAAATTATTTAAAGTATCAAATTTTGATAAAAACAAGAAAGAAAGTCGGTCAAGCCCGACTATAACATACTCTGTACCAAGAAACAGTGCTTTGATCATAACTCGAAAACCGTTCATCCGGTCTTCTCCATTCCAATTGGCGGATCGATAAGTTATCCTGATATCTAAATATTTTCAAAAGGAACAACCCATCTATCTTCAAAACTGTGGGAGATATGACGTTTTTTCTAAATTGCGGGGGCGGGAGGGGGCGTGGCCTAAAATTGGAAATAAACTTGATCTGCCTGCCTGCCTGCTGCCTGCAGTCCCATACATGTCAATCCTCTATCTCTTACCATCTCTGAGATCTGTGCGCTCATACGGAACAGACAGACGGACATGACTCGGCTGTTGATGCTGATCAAGAATATATATACTTTATAGGGTCGGAGATGCGTTCCTTCTGGATGTTACATACTTTTGCATAAACTTATTATACTCTATGTACCTACGGTACAGAGTATAATTAGGACTTGGAATTTCAATTGAAAAATAAATATTAAGCTCGAACAAGAAAGAAAGTCGGTCAAGCCCGACTATAACATGCTCTGTACCAAGAAAATTTGTCTTTTGATCATAACTCGAAAACCGATCATCCGATCTTCTTCATTTCTTTGGCGGATCGATAAGTTATCCTAATAACTAAATATGTCCAGAAGGAATAAGCCATCTATCTTCAAAACTGTGGGAGATATGACGTTTTTTCTAAATTGCGGGGGCGGGAGGGGGCGTGGCCAAAATTGAAAATAAACTTGATCTGCCTGCAGACATAAGAAGCATATGTCCCATACATGTCAAACCGCTATCTTTTACCATCTCTGAGATCTGTGCGTTCATACGGACAGACAGACAGACGGACAGACGGACGGGACGGACGAGACGGACAGACGGACATGGCTATATCGACTCGGCTGTTGATGCTGATCAAGAATATATATACTTTATGGGGTCGGAGGTGCTTACTTCTGGATGTTACACAAGGGCGTAGCCAGGGGGGGGCAGGGGGGGGCCGTTGCCCACCCCCTTAAATAATTTCAATAGGCTTGTAAAAATTTACGGTTACTTTTTGGAAGTTTTTGGAGTTTTAAGGGCTGGAAAAATTGTTTTGCCCCCCCCTTCGCCGAAAGCTGGCTACGCCATTGATGTTACATACTTTTGCACAAACTTATAATACTCTATGTACCTTCGGTACAGAGTATAATAACTTTTTAACCAAACGCCCTATAACAAATACTTGTGCATAAATGTGATCTATGGGTCTGTATGTATGTGATTTGTATTATGGTACCTGCCTATTTTATTTAGGCCATATCATTTAAATAAAGTTTTGTTTTTTTCTTTTCCGTAACTTATTTTTGGTGCATAGATTTAAAACAAGAGTAAAGTTTCAGCATAAAATGTTTCTAAATAGGTTTCAAAATATACAATTTAAGCAACTTTATGCTCAAATTTCTACTAATCTAGAGGTGGTGAACGATTTGTGAAAACGGATTCGTTTTCAGCACACGGTAATCTTTTACAATCAGCATCGATCCTTCAATATACTGAAAACAGTCTATCTTTGTTGCCTGTGTTATTAACTTTTATGGTTTCAGTATTTATTGAAAATATTGAAACAGAAGAATTTGTGTAAATTTATAAAAATAAAAGAATATAATTCATCATACTTTGTTTCAATGATCTCAGATCTATTCGTAGAAAGAGCAGTAGAGGTTTATATACAAAATATTGAGTGGAACTTATCTTTAAAGCAACCGAAATGAAGATCGCTTTCAAGTTTGCTAAAAAGAGATGTAAGTCGTCGTACAATTTGTAGAGGGGACGTGTTTTTTTTAAGTAAACCGGCTTCACAAATTCAAGCTCATTTAGAAAACCCGTGTCTTTTTGAGAATATTTATCTGTTCGGCTCATATTTTATATACGTGACAAACATATTTGTTAATATGTGATCTTTTATCAAGTCAATCTTTTTCCGAACTCTATTATAATAATTTTTACTACTATTAGTTGAGTTAAGCCGATCCCCAAGCAAAATGGTACTGGAAACAACAGAAGTGATTCGCAGTTTTCGCGTCTTTTAGGGAATCGTCAGTAACCTTGTTTGCTGTTATAGTGCTGCCAAGATATTAAGATTACGAATTTGAGTTTATTCAAATATTTCTTTCAAGTTAAACTGCGAAATTAAATGGGTATAGTCAAAATTGAATCTAAAAATAAGTTGAAGGTTCGAACGTTCCTGAACAAATATTAATCGAGCACCACTGAACCAAATAGAAACCGAGGTTCGCTATGGGAGATGGCCGCGGCTTATGGGGGATGGCAACTAGGGATTGATAAGGTTGCTTTTTCTATCTACTATATTTTTGAGTTTACTAAATTTCAATTGAAACACTACGTTTAGTCTTAAACTTTATCTTTATTGAACAAGGAATAATGGCGCGTCGTTCGCGTGGTAGGTACAGCTTCACTCTCTGACTCTTAGTGTTACCGTTGTTGAATTAGCTGAAAAAGTCACATGAATGCCTACACATTTATGTAACTTTCCCAATCACTTCAGCGCTACCATAAGCTTATAGCAAGGTTGCCACATGTTAAATGTAAGTATCAACCCGGTCGGAATCCACTGAAACGAACCAGTTTAACTCCCCAAGCAGTTTGCATCTTTGATTCACAACGAAGACAATTGAACACAAGCCGTGACGGGACGCGTCATAGGGACTTTTCCATCGAGTCCTTGGAGATTAGGTTAATTGCGGCCTTGCTACATGTTTCAAAAACTCTAATGTGCTGTTGCAATTGAAGAATAATTATATTTCTTTTCTCGTTGAATAGAAAGTTTCTTCAATTGCAAAAACTTAGTTTTCCGATTATTCAGTTTTCATATATCTTCAATATTTTAATATGATAATTAAAAAGTCTTAAACTTCTTAACATCACAAATAGTACTGGTAAGCATAATTCCAGTTAAAGATGAAGCAGTGCAGAGAGAAAACATTAGATAGATTCTACATTCATATCAGGTTCCATTGCAGATTACAGAACTTACCATTAAGAAATACACTTGACAACTATCACGAAAAAATTAAAACACCCTGAGAAAGGGCATCCAAATGGCTCTGGTTTCCCACAATCTTGTCTCGTTTAATTTTATTCTTTCATTTTGCACCTGCAATAACAATTCGCAGTAATTTAGCTGGCGAACAAGCGATGACTAAAATCCACAACTGGCGGGCTCTGCCACACACTCTGCACAGTCTCGGCGGCCACCATATTCCGCCAATCGGCTACACCCTTAAACAAATTGAGAAACATATTGGTGAACACGGTAATCTCCTCCGGATTAATTGGATTTGGTGGCGGCTTCTGGGCTGGCGGAGACAGCAGGGGAAGTTTGCCATCCGCAGGCCTGGCCTGAACGTGCCACATCTACAAACGGAATAAGCCATTAAAAATCAAAAATCAAACTAAATAGACCAGTGAGCATTTTACTCACAACACTGGCCAGCAAGAGCAATAGCGCGGGCCACATTTTTAAATAAAACTGATGCTTGCCGCAGGACGCTGTTTGGCTTTTAAGTAAATCACACAATTGCCAACTGACCCCGGGGCCCTAATTAATTGGCAGGCATTGAGCTTGTTTGACGTGCTTCTCGTACACTATTTGCCCAAGTCAAGGAGTACCGCTACATTTGTGTCAAGATACGGTCGAGATAATTGCAAAGTTGCCACAGTAAATATTTATTGTCAATGAAAGATATGGATACCTGGACATACTGGATCGAAGAACAGAGAGGTAAGCCTTCAGTTAAATGATATGGCAAGACTTGAGTTTGAACATTCTTTACAGACGATATGAAGTAGGTCATGGTTTCAATATTGAAGTAGATGTGTTTGCAGTTCTGATTTGATTTATAAACTATAAACTAAAGTATCAACTAATTTAATAATTCTTCAAAGTTGATAGCGACAGCAAAGGTAAAATGAAATCCCCACTTTGTGTTTACAAATATAATGCAAACGGTTAAACCCACAGCAGCAACTGGTCAAAAGCTTGTACCGACTACGCGCATTTAAATATAGAAACACACATTATGCAATGTTTCAGAGAATAAATCAGAAATATACATGTTAGACTGGAACAGCTCTAACGGCTGTAAATAGCAATGCCAAAGCAGAGCTTTTCTCAATCTCTTGTATGCATTTAATTAATCGTACAAGAGAAATGGACCTACACTTTATCACCTCAAATAAAATACAAAGTACATCCTTGGCCTTACACATCCCCATAAGGCAAAACAGAGTTCCCCTCAATATCTTGGCTTATGTGCTTCTAATTTTCGCACAAGAGAAAGGGAACAGCAAGTTAACGCAGAGTCCGAATTAGAGTTGTCGATATATATCAAAATATCAATATCGATAATATCAAAAATCTAAATTTGTAATATCGTTTTTTGATATATCGAGACCAAAAAACATCGATTTATCGATAATATCTTTGTTTTCTAAAGCTTACACAAGCCCGGAAAAGATATTACAGAGCGTTTACGTCTATAAGACCACTAATGACCAGTGCAAGTGGTCGTTTTATCTGATCGCTCCAATAGCATAACTGAAAGGTACGATTGAATTATTTTCTGAAGTCAGGCTATATTTAAAAATGTAATTTAGTTGTTAAGTTTTTTTTTTCAATAACTCTTTTCATTTCTTTCACACTTCACAAAATTAGAATCACTTTCAAATATCAAAGCAAAATTTTTTAATTTTTGTAGAGTACAAAGCTTAGAGACTAACAGATTCTGCTTACTGGATAATCTCATCAGAAAGATTAATTCTTCATATATTGCATATATTGTGTAAACAGTTTGATTGGTAATTCAATTACCAAAATAATGGTTTCAAACCGATTTTTACAAAACCAGTTGCTCTGGATCAAAAGTACTCCACTATTGTTTGTTGGTCAAACTCCGTATAATGGTCGCTGTCGGCTTCTGGGGCAACCACTGATTTCACTTTGCACTTTGCTTTATTCTACAATATAGATTTTGTATTGGAGCGCTTATACAGCAGAGACTGGCAATCGACGGCCCAATTGTCCCGACTGGCTTGGCCCCTAATTCTGTCTAAAAGGCAATGGGCATTGCTACTGTCGTGAAATGCTAAGAAAAATATGAGCCCCGTCTAACACAGATATACCGAACGGTCGATTTTAAGTTTAATGGTAGTTTTTTTTTTAGATATATCGTGTCTAAAAATATCGATATATTGATATATCGGCACAAAAAATAACCCTTCTCGTCAAACAAAAATATTGATATATCGATAAAATATCGACAACCCTAGTCCGAATGGCAAGTTTGAGAAGCTTTTTAATGGCGAGTTACTTTAAAGCGACGCTAATAGCTTGCGAATGTGAGTAGGTTTTTTAAAGAAAATACTGTTTCAATCGAATCCACGACCTCTTGGACACACACACTACCCGCTCTACCAAACCCGACCACCTCATCACCTCAAATGCTTGATCCTAACAATTGATTTTAAAAAATACACGCAGCTCAAATAACCTGCTAGGAGCGGATAATTCGATCTTACTTGTTTCTGAACTTGGTGGAATGTTTGTTGTTTCCTTTTGTCCTCGTTGAATGCACCGGTGCCGCAACAAACGACCTGTGCCACACTGCAAGGAAAATGACAATGGTTCTTCACTCAACGTGTTGTAAATTGTGATTAATTATACTCTGTACCGAAGGTACATAGAGTATTATAAGTTTGTGCAAAAGTATGTAACATCCAGAAGGAAGCATCTCCGACCCCATAAAGTATATATATTCTTGATCAGCATCAACAGCCGAGTCGATATAGCCATGTCCGTCTGTCCGTCTGTCCGTCCGTCCGTCTGTCCGTCTGTCTGTCTGTCCGTATGAACGCACAGATCTCAGAGATGGTAAGAGATAGAGGTTTGACATGTATGGGACATATGCTTCTTATGTCTGCAGGCAGATTAAGTTTATTTTCAATTTTGGCCACGCCCCCTCCCGCCCCCGCAATTTAAAAAAAACATATTTAAAAGTCATATTTAGTTATTAGGATAACTTATCGATCCGCCAAAGAAATGAAGAAGATCGGATGAACGGTTTTCGAGTTATGATCAAAAGACAAATTTTCTTGGTACAGAGTATGTTATAGTCGGGCTTGACCGACTTTCTTTCTTGTTTTTATTCACTCTTTTTGTTTTGTTGTTTTCCCAATCTGATACTTTCACATCCAGCGGTGCATATTTAAAGTTTGCCGCGGCAACATCAGGAAATCCATCTGTAAGTAACCTTCAGCTTCTCAATTACCACTTGAGCTTGAAGTGATTCGTTCTGTGGCCGTGGAAAAATAATTGACAGGCCTGTTCCCATTTTTGATTCCACTCAGATCATGCGGAACCGGAATTGGTAGCAGTTAGACTTTGCATATAGACGAAAGAAAATCGACCGCATCAGCGCATGCGCAGTGTTGATCGAAATTGTTAATTCTACCATATTGCTGAATAACTTTTCGATAAGGATTCGAACAATCATTCGAAAAGAAAATGCACGTAAACGGGAACACCAAATGGAAAACGATTTGGAATTGCAATCGATTTACTTTTTAATTCCACTCGGAAATGGGAAACGGAACTATTTCGGCTCAGTCAAACTTTAAATTTCTTTGCAGCTCGTAAGAATTTCGAGGACACTTCCATTGGAAACTTATTTAGCCCGCAGTTAACATTATTTTATACTTTTTTTCTTGTAGCATGTTGGCGGCGGAGCCTCACGTTCGGTTGGGCGCCTGGGGTTTGAGCGTTTCAAGTTTCGGCTCAGTGTTGCATGGCCCATTTGAATGTACTGCGCATAGTACGTCTATCTGCATAGAAACAAGAAAGAAACTCGGTCAAGCCCTACTATCACATACTCTGTCTGTCATACTCGATATTATACGCACAGCGCTGCTACAGAGCTGCAGCAGCGTACATTCTTTTGATCACAGCTCGACAACCGTACATCCGATCTTTACCAATCCTTTGGCGGATGAATAATCTTGATTACTAAATATGCCCATAGAAGGTACGAACCATATACTATATCTTTAAAACTGTGGAAGATATGACGTTGTTTCCGAATTGCGTGTGTATATCGAAGTCGTGCAGTACCGACTTTAACTACGCTCTCGTTTTTGTATTATTTAAGGAGTTTCCAACATTGTCCATATATTTTACAATGCACTTGAGTCCTTAAACCAAAATTTGCATCCATAATTTAAAAATGTTTGCTCCGATAAATATTTATACCCTGTACCGTAGGTACACAGAGTATTTTAAGTTTGTGCAAAAGTATGTAACAGGCAGAAGGAAGCATCTCCGACCCCATAAAGTATATATATTCTTGATCAGCATCAACAGCCGAGTCGATATAGAAATGTCCGTCTGTCCGTCCGTCCGTCCGTCTGTCAGTCTGTCCGTCTGTCTGTCCGTATGAACGCACAGATCTCAGAGATGGTAAGAGATAGAGGTTTGACGTGTATGGGACATATGCTTCTTATGTCTGCAGGCAGATCAAGTTTATTTTCAATTTTGGCCACGCCCCCTCCCGCCCCCGCAATTTAGAAAAAACGTCATATCTCCCACAGTTTTGAAGATAAATGGCTTGTTTCTTTTGGACATATTTAGTTATTAGGACAACTTATCGATCCGCCAAAGGAATGAAGAAGATCGGATGAACGGTTTTCGAGTTATGATCAAAAGACAAATTTTCTTGGTACAGAGTATGTTATAGTCGGGCTTGACCGACTTTCTTTCTTGTTTTTGTGTGTAAAGGGGGTGAGGGGAACTTTCCAAATCTGAGTCCAATTTGATCTGCACCTACCTATGTGCAAAAATGTGTGCCCCAACTCCTATAGTATCTAAGATCGACAGTGAACTGTTTTTATTACTTCATGAAATAAATGGGTTAACTCTCCAATTATGAAATGTGTTAACACTGCTACTGCTGACACCTAAAAAACTAGATTAATTTAAAAACTATCAGTGTTCCATATCTGATATTAATTTTAAAAACTTGTTCATTTGGTTTGTGTAAGTATTAGATATATTTGCTGATACTGCTAAACATTTTGGTTTTATTTACTATTACATTTTGGTATAAATAGATTAATTGAAATAATATTAATGGTAAATTAAGCGTGGTCTTAGGATACACACTTTGCCAAGTATGTAAGACACCGTTTGCTGCAGCACTCTTCAGAAACAGAACACTGGACAGGCAAAAGCATGGAACGTAAATAAATTGATATTAAGCGCATGACACATTCGATCGCCATCCATCCACTTACCCGTTCACCAATTTCATGGCATCGCCTCTCCGTGGGTTTTACCGGCTTCTGGTTGTCGATAACCTCATACGGATTTGTTGCTTTCTCTTTGTTCAAATCGCTGCTGTCGCTGCTACTTTCATTGTCTAGAGCAACAAGTTCAATCTTCGGTTTGGTGCTATCAAGTTTGGGTCTCTGCTCTAAGGAGTTCGGATTGAGGTAGGGAAATGGATAGGAATTTGGAGCAGCGCATATATTATAGAAAGTCAGACACTTGGTTGAGCAACAATCCTCGTTCTTGTGGCACTGAAAGTAAGATCAACTTGGAGAAACTTAGGTA
This sequence comes from Lordiphosa fenestrarum, assembly GCA_035044985.1. NCBI lineage: Eukaryota > Metazoa > Arthropoda > Insecta > Diptera > Drosophilidae > Lordiphosa > Lordiphosa fenestrarum. Next base: position 38,630 of record JAWNNO010005380.1, on the reverse strand, counting down.
GAGGCACAGGCAGCTACTCACATAACTCCAATTCTTCTGGCAGGGCGTTGCAGTGGGTTGAATTTTGCCAGCGCAAACATAATTGTAGGTCAAGCATTTCCCCGAACAGCATTCAAAATGAGTTTGACACTGAGATTTCAAGAGAGAGACTAACAAACCAAGTGGTAAATAATACTGTTGATACTCACATATCCGCCATTCATCTGGCAGCTCAGACTCTTAGCACTTTCCTCCTGACGTGCTTTCACTAGGCCCAGTGCCAACAATACGCAACCAATTCGGACGAACAACATCTTGCCGCTTGGAAAGTAAAGCTCAGACTGAAGCGCTGAGCAGTTCGATCGCCATGCTTGAAGTGAGTATGACAGAGAGCGAGTGAGAGATTGAGTGAAAGCCCGAACCGGACCGCGCATATAAGCTTTTGTGCCAAGGACTGCACACTGACCTGCCCTCACTGACTTACCCCTCCTTGTTTTGGCTCGCTCACGCACTCATTGCCTGGGCTGGGTGCCGCTCATCATACGGGTTTGGTTCTCTTATAATATTATCGATCATGGAGCACTTATCTTATCGCTGAGGTGCTTAGCCTATAACCGCAGCCCCAATCACAGCGAACGCTCAGTTGAGTTTCGGTTGCCAGCGCGTGCGTTCGTTCTTAGTCTGGTACAGTCAATCGTCGGTATGATGAAGCCATCGTCGTGTGCCCTAGCCGCCCTAGGGCTGCTGGCAGCACTGGGCCTCCTTCAGGAATGCGTGGTGGCTGCTAGCCTTCCCACGCGCACTCGTCCACTGCGTCTGCCCAATGACACCTACCCGCTGAGCTATCACTTGCACATCAACAGCAGCATACATCTGGGCAATTTACAATTCAGCGGAAATGCCACCATTGACATCGAGATTAGGCAGTCCACAAACGAAATAGTGCTAAATGCGAAAAACTTGTACGATTTTCAGATAATCGTCTTACAGCTTAACGATGCCGGAAGCGAGCTTGTGGATGATTTAACGCACACTTACGACCAAAACGCCAGCTTCCTGGTCATACATCCGCGCGAGAACTATCAGGCCTTCGAGACGGGGCAGCGGTATCAAGTGCAGATACTCTACACGGCTGAGATGCGATCGAAACCCATGGGCCTGTACTGGATGACCTATAAGCAGGAGCTGAGCAATCAGACTGTGTAAGTTGGCGATCTTTAGCAGTGAGCGAGCAAATCTGTTCATCAGACTTTGCTCTTTATAGTTCAGTTGCGATAGTTTCAAAGGGTCAACTGAGCAGTTTAGAAACTAAAGTGCATTTTCGAGGGGCCCACCACTCACTTTTCTTTTCCTATCTGTTGTCTGTGCCGGTTTCTAATTACGTTTCACGTCACTTATCAGCACATGTGGCGTTATCGCAGACCCTGATCGCTCCTACCGCACTCTGACTGCGTCATGGCATTACGGTCGTATGTAAATAGACAGGGCAACGCATGGTGGATTCTTCATAACGGGGCATGACTGTGAGGGCCCTTATCTCAATTGATATGATTATTTGTTTAGTGTTTGTACTCGACTCAGTCGATTGCTCAAAATAATCCAGTTTGTTTGTTTTGAAACGCGCCAAGTGAACTTGTTAGAATAATGAACTTTTATTGTACCAACGAATTTACGGAACGGCTGTTGACTCTTGGATGCTCATCCGATGCAAATATTTTAATTGATTTAATTATTGAAATTCCCAGATTCGTAGCCGCCACGCAGTCGGAACCTACATATGCGCGTCTGATCTTTCCCTGTTACGATGAGCCCGCCTTCAAGTCAAACTTTAGCATCAGGGTTACACACAGCAGTAATCTGATGGCCATTTCAAATATGCCTGTGAAGGAATTGCTAAGTCATGGGTAAGTCCCCTGTTCCGAAAGCTAACGAATCATCCGACATAACATTGTACATCCTTGCCAGTCATATGTCAACGACCGTGTTTCAGACGACACCACCCATGTCCACGTACTTGGTGGCATTTGTGATTTCTGATTTTGAGCACAACTCGATGACTTATCGTGGCATAACCCACAGTATTTACTCCTCACCCAATACCAAGAAGAAGTCTCACGGCGCGCTACAGAATGTTGTGCGTGTCTTGGCCGCTTTCGAGGACTACTTTGGCGTCACATATCCCCTGCACAAATTGGATCATGTGGCTCTGAACAAAAACTACGGTTCTGCCATGGAGAACTGGGGTCTCATCACTTTCAAGGAGGACAACCTGTTGATGGAGGACACCGAGGACATTCACAAGCGAGTGAAGGATAAGATAGTACAAAGTCATGAGATAGCCCATCAATGGTTTGGCAACTTAGTTTCTCCCGAATGGTGGACATACGCCTGGTTGAATGAGGGCTTTGCCACATACTTTTCCTATGTGATAGGCGATCTGGTGAGTCAATGTCTTAAGTTAAGAAATTTGACTTTTAAGAATCAAAGACCGCTTACAAATTCGGTACCTTAACGCTTCAAACTGGTTTCAACAATCATAATCCAATTGTCAAGTCAGCAAACAGCAGAAGGATTTCTATTTTTTGACTTAAGCCTAGTACTGAGAACGTTCGAAATTAGTTAAGAAAATTAACTTAAGGAAATTTTCCTCTCCTCATTTTGTTGTTTGGCACTCAGGTTGCAAAGCAATGCACAAAATTATTTTGAGAATTGATCTCACTTCTAGCTAAAACATTTTACAGTAACAACAACTTGTGTTGCTAGCATGAGAGGTCCAAAAGTTTCTAAAATTGCAAAAAGAAGTACAAAAAGTTGCAAAAAAGAGAACACTGTTTGCTACATCGATAGCTTTTGTGGAGTGTATCAAACAATATACAGGGTGCGCCATATAAAGTTTCGGTAACACTGAATAACTTTGACATTTACCAACCGATTGCTTTTGTTAGACATGTTTTGGAAACATCAATCTAGTAAAATTTTTACCATGGAACGCTTCACACCAAAACAACGTGCCGAAATAGTGACGCTGTTCATCGAAAATAATCGTTCAATTGTGCTAACAAATTTTGATGACCGATGAGGCCCATTTCACGCTTTCTGGTGGTGTTAATAAGCAAAATTGTCGCATATGGGGCACGGAAAATCCACACCGCATCCACACCGGTATCAAAAAGAGGCGATATTGACTGGCCACCCAGATCTCCAGATTTGACCGCCCCAGACTTCTTTTTGTGGGGCTATTTAAAAAGCAAGGTTTACGCCAGCGATCCACAGACCATTGAAGAGCTTAAGGCCAACATTCGTGCCGAAATCGCCACTTTATCGACTGAGAAGCTCGAAAAAGTGATGGAAAATGCCGCAAAAAGGGCACATTTTGTTGTGGCCAATAAAGGCGGGCACTTGAGTGTTCTAAAAGTAGTCGAAATAAATTGTACAGGACCAAATTAAAGGAACAAGATCAACATATAGCAATCGGTTGTTTGTTTTTATATTTATTCAGTGTTGCCATACCGACACTTTATATGGCGCACCCTGTATATTTCTTCAAAGAGTATTGCGCAGTCAATTATTCCTTCTGTCAGCTATCACATTATGGGGTACCCCAATACGTACACGAATATGCAACAATGTAGGGAAATATCTTGTCTCATAAATCGCTCATTGGTCGCACGAGCGGCGTTGCGTCGACCTAGCGTGCCTGGAGAGACGTTAACGTAATGAGCGGACATCGCCCTGCAAAATACGTCACATTGTGTGGAAAATGAGCGGTGACATGACATAAAGCCCATAAGAAAAAGTTTGATCACTGTTTTAAAATACAACTCAGAAATTTTCTGGGCCTTAAGTTCGTATTTGGAATTGAATTTTTTGACAGCAAATACCCCTCGTAGAGAATTTAAATAAGGGTGAATCTTAAATATAGCCATACAGTGATATTACATCCTATGTAGAAAGAAAATCGCGAAAAGACCGCAATATCTGAACTAAGAAGAAAAGTTCTTCTTATTTATATGGCGGTAGGGGCAACACTACCTAACAAATTCAACTATAGCCATTAGTATACACAAAACAGTATAAAGAAAGCACATACTATGTGTCTTTTCGAAAATTTTAGGTTTTATTTAAAAATATGTAAAACAAGCAAATACAAAATTGCAGGATGCTAAAGTTAAAAACAAAGGAGAGCGTAAGTTAAAGTCGGCCCTGCCCGACTTCGAAATACCCGTTACTCAGCTCAGCTCGGATAAGTATGCAACATTTTTTTAGCTCGGCCATTTATTATCCGATCCTTTTGAAAATTGTGAGATTGTAGATGTTGGTCACATAGACTACACTGCAAAATCTGAGCTCGATATCTTAAAAATTGTGGGAGTTATTCAATATTTTTTATTGCGGGGGCGGGAGGGGGCTTGGCCAAAATTTGAAACAAACTTGATCTGCCTACAGACAATACTAGCTTACGTATAAAATTTGGTTGCTCTAGCTCTTCTAGTCTCTGAGATCTAGGTGTTCATACAGACGGACGGACGGACGGACGGACAGACGGACATGGCTATATCGACTCGGCTGTTGATGCTGATCAAGAATATATATACTTTATGATATCAGAGATGCTTCCTTCTGCCTGTTACATACATTTGCACGACTTTAGTATACCCTTTTTCAGGGATGCAAACCGGTTCTGAACCGAACCGGTTTTGAACCGAACCGAACCGCTTATTCCAGCTGGTGAACCGAACCACAAACCGAACCGGCTTCCTTTAAGAATTGCTGAACCGAACCCGAAACCACAAATAAAAACGGTTCGGTTCGGTTCAGCTCTCTTACGAGTTTTAAGACGGGAGTCACTTTCCTCTAGCCAATGATACCTATTATTTTGGGAATTTGAATCGTTTCCCCAAGACAATTTTTCTACATATTGTTCGACTCTCTACATTCTTACCTATGCCGGAACTTTTAAGGTTGACCTAACGAAAATTTAAGAACGAGTAATTCTGTAAGTCTTCTGTAATTGCCCTCCGATCTCTTAATATACATACCATTCACCCTAATTCAATGCTAACCAGGAGAGTTTTTATACTTTTCTATTCTAATCTTTTCTGGCCGACATTCTCTGTTTTCAAAGATCATTCCTCTAGGATCTTTTAGACGAATCCTTTGAATCTGGCACAATAAATTTGCGACATTCTTCTAAGGGTTTTAGAGATATTCAAATGGATTATAGGAATTCAATTTGAAAGTGTGCAAAAGTCACATGACAATAGAAATCATAATGTACCTTTGTGAACCACTGAACCGAACCGGAACCGCGGTTCAGTCAGTTCCAAAAACCGTGTAATTAACCGAACCGGCGGTTCAGAAACTGTCTGAACCACTGAACCGAACCAGTAATTATATTAGATTGGTTTGCATCCCTGCCCTTTTTACTCTACGAGTAACGGGTATAAAAATAGAGGAAAGTTAACTTTGAATACTCTTGCAGCACGTTTTTTAACTAATTTGAAGGACATGTCCACTGATAACAAACAAGTTTTTCCCAACAAGACTACTTTTCTGGCTCTACTTTTGTATTACAGCTATACCATAAAGATGTCCGATTTCGACCAAACTTAGCAAAATCGTGGAGAAGCATAGAAGCTATGAGCTATGAGATATAGTCATCCAATCCGGTCGGTTCCGACATATTAGTAGTGTACAGCAAAAAGAAGACTGTGCAAAATTACCAGCTCGATATCTTTAAAGCTGAGAGACTAGTTCGCGTAGAAACAGACAGACAGACGGTCATACGGCCGGACAAAGCTCAATCGACTCAGCTCGTTACCCTGAACTAAAATATATATGGTTTATGGGGTCGGAAATGAATATTATATAATTTAATATAGCTATAGCTGCTATTTGTCATACAGGCTTGGATTCTACTCTGTTATTTGTAAGTTTAACTATAATATTCACTATGCCAACGAAAGTGTACAGTGTCATTAGGGACGTGTCATTAGGATATTCGATTTTTCTTTGCCGCTTTTGTAATAAAATTTATTAGAAAATTTAAAAAAAAAACTTGAATTGACTTAAAACATACAACGAATTTCAGTTACCCTTTATATATCCCCAATGCAGGGAATTCCAAATGCACACTAGAGCGAACCTCCTGAGTATGAAATTTGTAAGGTCATTTTTGGATTACTCATACGCAGTGTTGCCTATTTCCATTTATTTTTATACCCTTGCAGAGGGTATATTGAAATTGTCCAGATGTTTGTAACGCATAGAAGAAAGCATTTCTGACCACATAAAGTATATAAATTCTTCATTAGCATGACGAGCTGAGTCGATATAGCCATGTCCGTCTGCCCGTCTGTTTCCATGCTACCTCCTCCGTCAGTTTTAAAGCTATCGCCACCAAACTTTGCACGAAGTCTTCTGGTTCAAATACGCTGCACATTTGTCGGGACCGGCCGGATCGGATGGTTATAACATATAGCTGCCATAGGAACGATCGGTCGAAAAAATAGTTCTAGTGAGAAAAACTTTTTTCCGATCCAATCTTGGTATTTACTAGTTTTCTATGCTTCTCCACGATTCTGCTAAGTTTGGTCGAAATCGTACATCTATAAGTTATAGCCGTCATACCAAAGTAGAGTCAGAAAAGTAGTATTATTGGGATAAACTTGTTTGTTATCAGTGGACATGTCCTTCAAATTAGTTAGAAAACGTGCTGCAAGGGTATACAAACTTCGGCCGAGCCAAAGTTAACTTCCTCTATTTTTCATTTATAAATAGTCGGCGTTGATTTAATTTAAATTCGATACGAATTTGAAAATAAGTAAAAGAATACTACGATTGCTTGGTTTTTTTTATGTTTTCAATATAAATTGAGCGAACCCTATTTATAAGCAGATGGTAAATTCAAATTGTCCAGTCGTTTGTAACGCTTAGAAGAAAGCATCTCCGATTACATTAAGTACTATATATATATTTTTTGAACAGCATTAACAGCCTTGTCAATTAAGTCGTATGTCCGTCTTTTTATCCCTATAGGCCTCAAAAATCTCCTAAATATTTCCTTATATTTGCTGGCAGTCCATGATTATTTTGAAGTTTTGCCACTCCCCCTGACTCCTTGACTTGAATTTAAAAAATCTTCTTTTCTACCAAATACTTATATTTTATTCATAGTCTTTTGTCAATGATTGTTTTATAGCCCCTTTACTCTGGGCATCATACCTATCATTTTCATTTCTGAAATTTTTTTCAAATATTTTCAGTGAAAATTGGTTTCAATAAGCCAATCAAAAACACTGAAGACACTTCTGTCATATTTGCAAAAAAAATTAGTTGCCTTTTTGATTTTCAGAATATAAGAACTATTGAAATGAGCTAAAGTTTTCGTTGTTAAAATTTGAATTTGGTTCACGAGTCGTATAAATAACTTTATTTCAAAACTTTGAAACCATGGCGCGCCCCTTTTAAAATTAAAAGAACATTTTTGGTTTGCACAATTATTAATTGTAAACCATAAATTAGCTTTCTAAATGCTGAGACCTATTTTTTTGCATTTTGGTGTTTTAAGGGCCGCTCTAGTGCACACTTTAGATTTACAAATTTTATATTTGATTCTTAGTCAACGGTGGAAATATTTCAATCGAAGGGAAAATATTAAAATACTAGAGCTTTTTTTGACTGAGCAGGACAGCACTTTTTCCCTCAAAATACGTTTAAATTATACTTTCTTGAAGTTCAGTCAGTTCCAAAGACAACCCAAAGATATTTTAGAAACAAAATAAAAGTCTTAGGCCCGATTTCTCAAAGTCCGGTTGGTCAACTTGACAGGCAGTTTAACCGAATTTGAGTGTCTCATGATGCATTTGGCGTAACCGGAGGAACAAACTTAAACGCTGCTCATCCACCGGTCAACTTTAACCGCGAGCTCAGCCCCGATGAAATTATCGATATATCTTATCGATATGCAAACAGCTGGGCCTTGCTTTGTTTTTTTTATTATTTGCTGCAACACAAAATGTTTATGAATAAACTATTTCTTCCACTCCACGCAATGGAAATGCAATTCGAAGAGACAGAGCATCGAATAAATAATGCAAGAAAGTACAGGGAGAGGCATAATTATTTTACTGATTGGATGATGCCAAATTTATTCAACGATTCAGGTTGACAAAATCAACACGTAAAATAATTTAGCCACCTAAAAGTTTTTCCCTCTGGTCTGTCACATTCACTCTTCATCGCAATAAGTTTTAATCAACTTTTACGCAAAACAATGACCAGCAACAACCAACCAAAACAAACAAACCAAACCGAGTCAGCTGTTTACTCGTTCGTTAAGTCAAACAGTATGGTCACCCTGAAGCAGCGATAGGTATTTATATATTTCAGGCGAAACTGCTGCTGAGAAAAGCAAATGACTTAACCGCTCGACATCTTGACGAACAAAAATGACCGGTGGTTGGCTAACCGGAACCTTTGAAATATCGGGCCTTATTACACTCAAAAAAAAAGAGCAGCCTAGAATCAAGGTTAAGCACTTCCTAAAAAAAAAATTGCCTTTAATTCAACTGTCAAGGCATTTTTTTTAACTAAACGTCCAGATTTTGACCTAAAAGACAAATTTTCTGCCAGTATTTTTTTAGGAAATGGTCGCCTAAATTTAAGGTCACGTTTCCTAAACGTTTGAAAAGAATGTTGAATCAGTGTAAGCTTAAGCTTTCGGCTGGCAATAAGCTGCGTGGCTCAGATGTTAGTTGCCTTTGTACGTGGGACTTCAGGTATTATAAAATATTTTTTTTTTTTTTAATGGTTCAATTGAGACCCCCGATTGTACAAAGCACCTCTATAGTATGTGGCACAGTTTAAATCTGTAGTCAAATATTATTTAAAAACAAGAAAGAAAGTCGGTCAAGCCCGACTATAACATACTCTGTACCAACGAAATTATACGCTCAGCATAAATTTGAATGCTGCAGTAGCAGCTGAAAGCAGCGCTGCTATTGCGCTGCAGCAGGGAACAGTCTTTTGATCATAACTCGACAACCGTTCAACCGATCTTCACCATACCTTTGGCGGAGCGATAAGTTATCCTGATTACTAAATATATTCAGAAGGAACAAACCATCTATCTTTAAAACTGTGGGAGACATGACGTTTTTTCTAAATGGCGGGGGCGGGAGGGAGCGTGGTCAAAATTAAAAATTAACTTGATCTGCCTGCAGACATAAGAAGCATAAGTCCCGTACATGTCAAACCTCTATCTCTTACCATCTCTGAGATCTGTGATGCTACATACTTTTGCACAAACTTAATATACTCTATGTACCTACGGAACAGAGTATGAAAAATTCCTTGTTAAAAAATTCACAACCAAGGAAAAAATATTAATATTAACTAATAATAAAATTTGCGCCCACACTGTGACTCGAACCTACAACCTCCACGTCCAAGTCAGACATTCTAACACCTGAGCCACACGGATCATTGATAAATCAAAGCTTAAGCTGATATTTCTACATTACGAACATTAAGAAAAATTCACCTTATATTAAGGTTACTATTTCCTCAACAATAAAATGACTACAAATTTTGCCAGCTAAAATGACTGGGATCTTTAGAGGAACTTGACCGCACATCGCGCGTATTGACAATGGCGGACAACGTTAAGACGTCATGTCAATAGTGCTTAGTAACCGGAGGACCCGGGCTCGAGACCCAGTTAAGGTAAGGTATATTTACTAATAAACGATTTTAAGAGTTTTTCGAAAGAAGAGCGTGAACACAATATATTACTACCACCACTTAAGGTCAAGGCAGGGTGAGGTGTGGGGGTTGTTTATATAACGTGGGGGGGGGGGGTTACAAAATTTTTAAATTTTTGAGGAATTTTGTTCCTAAAAATAAGGTAATTTTAGCCTTGATATAAGGCAAAAAACTGCCTAAAAGTAAGGAATTTTGTTCCTTAAAGTAAGGTCAATAATTCCAAATTACCACGAATTTAAGGTTATTTTCTGGGGTTTAAGGCAATTTATTTTTTTGGGTGTAGTCAAGTAAAAACTGTTCTCTCCTCTACATATACAAATCGAATATGGAGGCACTTCCGGTGATCTGGAAATATGTTAACCGCAACTTTATGCTGTTCTGTCGCTTGTTCATCCGTATGGAGCAATAAATTACATTCTAGAAACAAAATAGGAATACATCAAAAAGTATAAAATGTTCCTGACCTTAGTCCTTAAAATTCTTAAGCGATTCCACATTTGTTCTTTAAAAATGGTCTCTATAATGAACCAACGAAGACTTAACTGGAATTTACCAAAGCCCAAGATTTTATTACAGGGTGCGCCATATAAAGTGTCGGTATGGCAACACTGAATAAATATAAAAACAAACAACCGATTGCTATACGTTGATCTTGTTCCTTATATATGCCACAGCAAAATGTGCCCTTTTTGCGGCATTTTGGTTTTGGCGCAAACGCCGGCCCAAACAGTCACTTTTTGGTCGTGTAAAGGTATTTCATGGATGCGGTGTGGATTTTCCGTGCCCCATATGCGACAATTTTGCTTATTAACACCACCAGAAAGCGTGAAATGGGCCTCATCGGTCATCAAAATTTGTTGAGTTGAGTTAGCACAATTGAACGATTATTTTCGATGAACAGCGTCACTATTTCGGCACGTTGTTCTGGTGTGAAGCGTTCCATGGTCAAAATTGTACTAGATTGATGTTTCCAAAACATGTCTAACAAAAGCAATCGGTTGGTAAATGTCAAAGTTATTCACCGACACTTTATATGGCGCACCCTGTACATTTGGACAGAAATCTACCATCACTCCGCAAGAAACGTGTAAAAACCTGTTTTTACAATTTAAAAATAGTTCGCATTATAAGTCTATTTTGTACTTAATCTATGATATTTTTACTTAAACTGAGAACGCGGTACGAAATGTTCTTGAACTAAGAACGCTTCTTAATTAATTAAAGTTCGTTTTTGATTTTAAAATGTTTCGCACTTTGTATAACAAAATATACTTAAGATTGTAGATTCAAAATGATATGATTTTTTATACCGATCGATCTACAGGAAAAAGAGCGTGCGCACAGGGTATACCAACTGACTTCTCAGTTCGATCAGATCAGATCTTTTCGCACTCCCTGAAAAACTACTAGACTCAAAACCCCTTAATAGATAATTACTTTTTCCATATATGCAGCCAGAACTGGCCATCCTTCTTTAGTTTAGGACCTCTCTTACCTTTGACTCGGTTGCCAAGATGACAGTATCTTTTCGGACACCCGATTTGTATTTTCCTTTAAATGTAACTCCGACTCAACTTCTCCATTTAACATAAATGGCAGAAGCGCTTGCCACTTAATTCATTGTCTGTCAAAATTGCTTTGTGATCCAATATAAACGAAAGCGTATGCTCTCCCTCTATACATTTACTCAAGGGAATTAATATTTAACAGCCGTTTCTTGTATTAAGAAACAGAACATTCATTAATATTAAAAAATCAACATAATGCTGTCAGATATTGCATGCAGAAAAGTATACAACATTTTATAACTTTGCCATTTAATATTCATCTTTCTGAAAATTTAAGTGATTAAACATATAAAGCTTGATATTTTAAAATTTGTGGGAGTTATTTCACATTTAGCATATTGACCTAGACAAGGGCCGACTCTAACTTTAGTTCTTGAACTAACCGGTATAACCGATTTCAGGTGTATCCCGAGGACAATGTCATGGATGTATTTCTGGCCGAAGAAGCCGATCGTGCCTATATCTACAACAGCTTCTTGGACGTACGCCCCATGACCTACTATGTTGAGAAGGAGTCGGAAATAATGAAGGCCTTTGATATAATCACCTACCAGCGCGCCGCTTGTGTCGTCAAAATGTTTCATCACGCCTTCCACCGCCCGACTTTTGTAAGGGGCATCAGTCGTTACCTGGAGAAACAGTAAGTGCTTGAGGCAAGCCCCGTGAACTGGTCAATTGCAATTAATGTGCCAAAGCCTACCGCTCTTCCAGCAAATACAGCGTGGCCAACGAGCTGGATCTGTTTGATTCCCTGCAGGCGTCTTTACTAGAGGATGAGCTGTTCCAGCAGCAACCGTGGGTCCATTCGGTTCGCGAGATCATGCTGTCGTGGTCGCACAGCGATTGGCTGCCCATTCTGTTGGTTACCCGCAACTATGAGAACAACACAATCACCTTCAGTCAGCGATCGCTGCACTCCAAGAGCGAACACTGGTGGATACCGTTGAATTTCGCCAGTCCACAGGAGCCCAGTTTCCAGGAGACGCACGCCGTGTACTTTATGCCGCCGCTGGCGCAGCACACACTCAGCCTGGAGGAACTAAAGCTGCAGCTAAGCGGACGCGATTGGCTTTTGGTGAACAAGCAGCAAACGGGCTTTTACCACGTACACTATGACACGGACAACCTGCGAGCCATTGCCAGACAACTGCAGCAGAATCACTCGATCATCCATCCCGTGAATCGGGCAGCCTTGTTCCGGGATCTAACGCCACTGATAGAGCACAATGAAATCGAGTCGGTTGATGTGCTCTTCGAGTTGCTCAAGTATTTGGAGTTCGAGGAGGATCTGATACCTTGGAACCAGGTGTCCAATACAATCAATTTTCTACGACGAAATCTTTTTGGCACTGACACCTACTCTCTGTTTAAGCAGTTTGTGCGGCGTCTAGTCTCGCCCGCGTTCCAACGCCTCTTCCAGAAGCCCGAGGCTGGGCAGATTACAATTAGTGCTCTCGAAGCAGGCCAAGACATCTTGCAGTTGGCCTGCACTGCGGATCTGCCGGAGTGCCTTGAGTACACCCACCAGTTGGCCAACGAGTACATATTCAAGAGCTCTGCCAGCGGAATGGATTCCATTGTCATGTACGATACCATTCTCTGTCTGGGCGAGCGCTATCTGAGCGACGAGGAGCTCAAAGCAGTAATCGCTGTGCTTCAGATCGCGGATCGCAACTCGTCTTCCCACGATGACTTGATTTACTCCTTGCGCTGCACGCAAAGCCACAGCCATTTAATGATCTATCTGGACTTTCTGCTCGGGGAGAACTCCACGCATAATATTCTCACCGAGAGCGAGTCCATGATGTATCTCTTCTACTTATACAAGTCGAACATGGAGGCACGTCCGGTGATCTGGCAATACATTGATCGCAACTACAAGCTGCTCTGTCGCTTGCCCACCTTTGTGGAGCATTTCAATGAGATGGCTGAGTTTTTGCCGCGACATCAGAGGCCATTTGTAAGTGCACCCAAATATACTGAAATACTATTTTGCTTACTATTTTTCTTTTTTTTCAGTTTGTAATGTTACGCGAGAAAATATCCAGGCACCTGGCACTGGAGAGCACAAGAGACAACCTGATCACTATAGACTCAAGTCAGGTGGGCAAAAAGATGCGCAACAGCGAACTCTTTCTGGAGAAGTTCGAGCAACAGATACACAAATGGTTGCTGAATGAGATCCCACAGTCGGAGAATAAGAATGCTCCCATGTATGCGGCCTCCGTCAGTGTGGGCAATGGGTCCAGTCGTCCCCAAAACATTTGGCATGCCGCCAGTCGAATGGTTAAAAGAGCGTTACACTCGAACCTATCATTAGTATAGCATAGTTCTTTATTTATTCATTATAGCACTCAATTGGACGGTGGTCAACGCTGGGTATTACGGTATTAAATAAATTAATTCTAGTAGTACAAAAAAAGAGATCGTGGAACAGAACCAAAATTCAATTCGTGTCAATTAACAAAGTAACATGGGCAGGGGTTGTCGGCAAAGGCATTTCACAGTGGCAGAAGACAATGGTGTAGAGCTGCTCCTTTTTCTTCGGTGGACCCATGCGTATACAAGGGACTAGATCGCATTCTTCATATTTTTTTATTTTTCTTGTCAGATCCTTGAGCCTTCAAACTGACAGAATAGCGTGCAGCAAAACGAAGACTCTGTGCCAAAATTTCAACTCGATAGCTTCAAATCTGAGAGACTAGTTCGCGTAGAAACAGACAGACAGACGGACGGAAAAGCTCAATCGACTCAGCTCGTCACCGTAATCAAGAATATATATAGTTTATGAGGTCGGAAATGAATATTTCTATGCGTTGCGAACTTCTGGGCAAAATTGCTATACCCATTGCAAGGGTATTAAAAGCAGGGATGCAAACCGGTTCTGAACCGAACCGGTTTTGAACCGAACCGAACCGCTTATTCCAGCTGGTGAACCGAACCGCAAACCGAACCGGCTTCCTTTAAGAATTGCTGAACCAAACCGAAAACCACAAATAAAAACGGTTCGGTTCGGTTCAGTTCTCTGACGAGTTTTAAGACGGGACTCGCTTTCCTCTAGCAAATGATACTTATTAATTTGGGAATTTGAATCGTTTCCCTAAGATCATTTTTTTACATTTCGTTTGACTCTCCAAATTCTTACCGATGCCGGAACTTTTAAGGATGACTTGACGAAAATTTAAGAACAAGTAATCTTGCAAGTCTTCTGTAATTGCCCTCCGATCTCTTAATATACATACCATCAATCTACATTCTTTCATCTAGTGGACAATATTTGGAATTTTCTGTAATTTTTCTTCACCTTAGTTCTCTGTTGTACAGGGTGCGCCATATAAAGTGTCGGTATGGCAACACTGAATAACTTTGACATTTACCAACCGATTGCTTTTGTTAGACATGTTTTGGAAACATCAATCTAGTACAATTTTGACCATGGAACGCTACACACCAAAACAACGTGCCGAAATAGTGACGCTGTTCATCGAAAATAATCGTTCAATTGTGCTAACTCAGCGTGCATATCGTCGATGACCGATGAGGCCCATTTCACGCTTTCTGGTGGTGTTAATAAGCAAAATTGTCGCATATGGGGCACGGAAAATCCACACCGCATCCATGAAATACCTTTACACGACCAAAAAGTGACTGTTTGGGCCGGCGTTTGCGCCAAAACCATCAAAACCGCAAAAAGGGCACATTTTGTTGTGGCCAATAAAGGCGGCCACTTGATTGATGTTGTGTTCAAAAAGTAGTCGAAATAAATTGTACAGGACCAAATTAAAGGAACAAGATCAACATATAGCAATCGGTTGTTTGTTTTTATATTTATTCAGTGTTGCCATACCGACACTTTATATGGCGCCCACTGTACATTCTCTGTTTTCGAAGATCGTTCCTCAAGGAACATATAGACGAATACTTTGAATCCGGACATAATATATTATATTTGGGACAATCTTCTAAGGATTTTAAAGATATTCAAATCAGAGCTGCAAACCGGTTTTGAACCGAACCGGTTCGAACCCGGAATTCCGACTTTCAGATTACTGTGAACCGAACCTTGAACCGAACCTCTAAAGGTATTAAAGCTGAACCTGAACCCGTTCCAAACCCAAAATTTCGGTTCCGTTCAACAAACATAATAGATTTCAACTATTTCCCAGAGACTTCTTTTGTTATCCTGATGTAATTGTCCACATTACTGTGGAAACACTTTTCTTATGTAGTCCACAAATTGCATTTTACTTTAGAAGCTGTATCCAGAACTTCGAAGTTTTTATTTCGTCACAATACTTAATATAAGTAGAAACACTTTGTCATTGCTCTGATGGTCATGAACTGTATGAAAGTGTTTCTATATCTATAAAGAATTGTGAAATCCCATCCCAACCAAAAATCGAGACAATTCCCTTACAGATTATGTCGGTTTTGGGTTGCTTACTATATAAACGTGTATAAAGCTTGGCTGAACCAAGGTTCGAACCAAAACCTTGGCCCAAAAACCTTGAACCTCCAAATTCTGAACCTGAACCATTGTTAAATTTTGGTTCGAACCCGCGAGCCGGAGATCCACGAAATTTTTTTGGTTTGCAGCCCTGATTCAAATGGATTATAGGAATTCAATTTGAAAGTGTGCAAAAGTCACATGACACTAGAAATCATAATGTACCTTTATGAACCACTGAACCGAACCGTAACCGCGGTTCAGTCAGCTCAAAAAACCATGTAATGAACCGAACCGGCGGTTCAGAAACTGTCTGAACCACTGAACCGAACCAGTCTTTATATTCGAGCGGCTTGCATGCCTGATTAAAAGCAATTCCGAAATCTGACTCTAGCTCACGCAGACACCCAGTATTGGACGAAAATTAGTAAGTATATGAGATGACGGCACATTTTGAGTGTAGACGAGACGAGCGCACTCGTGGTCAAGAAAACAGGCACTCTTGCTGATCTCTGTTCTATACCATCGGTTGGAGGTACGACTACGACACCAGGTTGGAAAAATAGTTTCTCCATTTGTCCGGTGACATGTGCGGATCCGTGAAGAGATTTCTGTGATCGTTCTTGTATTGTGTGGCCTTACAAGCTTCGGTTAGACGCCAAACTTTTGATTGAAGTTTTCGAGTCTGACTCATGCCGATCAGTCTTTCGACTTCCTCACACATGCAAACTTCCTGCTCATTCTTCTTCATTTTGAAAATGCGCAACTTATCTCTCCTATTCTCTCGGCTCACGTTTCTCCCGACTTCAGAGTTTTTCTGTACGAAGCGTCTTTCTCTGCAGTAGCGCGGCGGAGCTCAATATCGTCCAAAACTGCTTTCGGGGCTACTCGGCGAAACCGAGTATTTCCATGCCAGCCAATTTGTTTCAACTGTTCGCATACACCAGGGGAAAAAGAGTGAAGATTGGATGGAATTGGAAGAGATTGACCTAGGCAGCTGCATGAGTTTTGCTCCATAGGTCACGGATGTCTGTCTTGTGATTCCAGCTTCTCGACATTTAGTACTCGATGTGTGAGCAACAAGTTAACTATCCCAGTCTATGTTGGCTCCTCGCATCGCTCGTACGCCTGGACAACTCGATGACTGCCTACCGTCGATCACAAGGAGATCAATCTGGTTTCATGTTGATTGATCAGTGGACTTTCATGTCGCCTTATGGATGTCACGACGTTCAAATTTGGTAGTACCAACGACCATGAAATCTATTAGCTCCGCTTTATTACTAGAGGCTAAGACTCGTAAAGGCCAAATCGGCCTACGGTTGTGCTAAAATCATCTTCTATCCCGATTGTCGTGGGCGGTATCCGAGGCATTGATTAGACAATTATCATTGCTGAAGTATTTTTTTCTCTGTAGCCAGAATGAAGCATCTCCAACTCTTTAAAAGATATAAATTCTTGATCAGGATCAACATCAGAGTTGATGTAGCAGATGAACACAAAAATCTCAGAGATGATAGGAGATAGATGTGTGACTTAAAGTGTATGGGACAAATGCTTCTTATTCTTGCAGGCAAATATCTCCCACAGTTTTTTAGATAAAAAGTTCGTTTCTTCTGGACAAATTAAATTAAGATGGGATAAGCGGCAGTCGACCTACTAGCAAAAGAATGTTCACTACAGCAGCGCTGCATCTGCAGCATCAAAATTCATACTGGGCATACACTTTCTTTCTTGTTTATGGTGTTTGTTACCAAGCCAGACGCACCAGCCCTATTTACCCTAGGAAGGGTTCACCACTTACGTTAGCCAACTGCCTTGCGGGTGAATCGCTCTGTTACCAGGGGTCACAAACGATAAGGTGTGAGTAGACTTGAGATGCACTAAGTCAGGATCGCTCTGGGCTCGGCATGTTGAACCGATCAGCAGCTCTACCTTTCCACATCCGCCCACACAATTCTACAAAGTTACATCCGAATCGGTTGACCAAAACATAAAGCTGTCATAGAAACTTTGGGAATTACCCTAAAGACAAGTCAATCCTCATCTACGTGGCTTAAAAATATCCTGGATCACTATTGAATTTCTGAAATAGTTTGCGATTGATTTGAGTACGAATATCTCGGTTTTTTTCTGTGTACAAACTATTTCTTGTCGAACAAGCGGCAAGAATGAATGTCTACAGATTAGAGCGCAGTTTTTAGGTGTACCAACCAATTATAGCACGTTTATGGCACTCATTGTCCCTCTTGCATTGCCTTGATAGTGGCTAGTGCTCTAGTTTGTTGTATTTCCTTTTATCGAGAATAGTACGAATATATTTATGGCTTCTTGGAGAGATTAGATAGCGTAGCGTCCATAAATATGCGTCTGCCGTCCAGCCAGCATTCAGACTGGACTCAAGTGCAATCAGAATGCTACGTTTTGTACTCAGCTCCTGCCTGCTGTTTATGCTGGCAGCAGTCAGTGAACAGGCCAGATACATATTACCACTGGATGACGGACAGATCGAAACGAAAGGATACCACCCAGTGAATGCACCACGAGCGGAAGAAAACACAGAGGGCAACTATCGATTGCCAAACAATACGGTGCCAGAGACGTATGTCGTAGAGCTATGGACTCAGGTGCACAGTGGCAATACCTCCTTCAACGGAAGCGTCAAGATCGATCTGCTTGTGATTGAAAACACTTTGGAAATCACCCTCCACGCACGACAAACGGGCAACTATTCGGCCTCAATTATACTGAAGAATGTGGCGGGAGCCAGTGACGTCCCGTTAACTGTCACCGAAGGCACAGATGAGCGAGAATTTCTTACCTTTAAGCCGGACGGTGCAAGTATTGAGTTTAGCGCAGGTACCAGATGGACTTTGACAGTCAACTACACTGGTCTGTTGCGCAGTGATATGGGTGGCTTCTATCGATCCAGCTATAGGGATGATAATGGTACAGTGCAGTAAGTATTTCCAGTCCAGGGCTGTGATACAGGTACTTCAGCCGTATTATTTTTCACAGCTATCTGGCCACTACCCAGTTCGAAAGTACTAACGCACGTCACGCCTTCCCCTGCTACGATGAGCCCAATAAACGGGCCAACTTTACCATCACGCTACACCATGATCCCTCCTATAATGCCATTAGTAACATGCCCGAGAACACGACGGCGTCCAGGTGGGTGTGCTCTGGCTCAAAACAAATCCCATATTAATTGACGGCCATTTCATGACAGCCCTGGTACCACAGTATTTGAGACTACCCCGAAAATGTCCACGTATTTGGTGGCGTTTATTGTGTCAGATTTTGAGTCCACCAGCGGCGAGCTACATGGTTTACCTCAGCGCGTCTTCTCGCGTAAGGGCAAGCAGGATCAGCAGGAGTGGGCCCTGTGGTCGGGTCTAGTTGTGGAATCCAGTCTGGCCAATTACTTTGGAGTGCCATTTGCGCTGCCGAAGCTAGACCAGGTAGGCATACCCGACTTCTCGGCTGGTGCGATGGAGAACTGGGGTCTGGCCACCTACCGCGAGCAGTACATGTGGTGGACGAAGGAGAACTCGACCATCAACTTGAAGACAAACATAGCCAACATCATTGGGCACGAGTATACGCACATGTGGTTCGGCGACTTGGTCTCGGTGAAATGGTGGACATATCTTTGGCTAAAGGAAGGCTTTGCCACCCTCTTCTCCTATGAGTCCAATGACATTGCCTTCCCCGAGTGGGATACCTATCAGATCTTCCACGCGAGTGACTACAACAGTGCCTTGATAAACGATGCCAGCAACTCTGCTGTGCCCATGACACACTACGTGCAAACGCCCCGAGAGATTAGCAATCGTTACAACACCTTTTCGTACGCCAAGCCCGCCAGTGTGCTGTACATGTTCAAGAACGCTTGGACCGATGAGGTGTTTCGGCTGGGAGTCAACAAATATCTGACCAAGCAGTAAGTTTATTTGCACTTGATGAGAGCCTGCAGAGGTCTAATGACATTATTCCAAAAGCAAGTTCACATCCTGCGATGAATGGGACTTGTTTGCTTCCTTCCAGGAGGCAGTTGATGAACTGGGCTTCCGGCTACCGACCTCAGTGAGCAATATATTCTCCACCTGGTCGCATCAGGTGGGGTATCCTTTGCTAACCGTTACTCGTAACTACGGGGCTGGCACTTTCGAGGTTAAGCAGCAGCGCTATGTGGAAGACAAAGAAGCGTCCAATGATCAGACCTGGTATGTGCCCATTAACTTTGTAACAGCCTCCGAGCCGGACCACCGCGATACCAGTGCCCCCATTTATCTGCAAAATGTAACGGAGTCTATAGTAGACGCTCACATATCCAACGAGGACTTCTTGATTCTCAATAAGCAAAGCGCCTACTACCAACGTGTTCTATACGACGAACAGAACTATCGACTCATATCCCAGGCTCTAGAGGAGCAGCCCTATAAGATTCATGTACGCAATCGCGCCCAGTTGATAGCCGACACATATCGCTTTGTGGCTACAGGTCGTCTAAGTCAGAGCACGTTTTTCCAGCTGATAGCTTACCTGAACAATGAGGAACAGTACGTGCCGTGGTCTTTTGCCAACTCTTACCTTAACGTCTACGACCAGTATCTGCGAGGGGATGACGACTACTTCAATTTCAGTTGGTTTGTGATTCAGATAGTCGAACCCATTTTCGAGAAGGTGGGCGTGAACGAGGTGTCGGGAGAGCACTACCTAAATAAATATCTGCGCGGTATACTTATATCACTAGCCTGTCAGGTGGGATTGTCAGATTGCCACAGAGACACGCATCGGAAGCTGAAGCAGTTCTTCGAGGATAAGGTTCCCATCGAGCCCACAATAAAAACTCAAATCTTTTGTGGTGGACTGCGATACGCCGAAGATGCTACCTATGATCGGGTGCTGGCAGAACTACTCTCCTCTGCAATCTCTGCCGATCGCAGCCTCTACATTTCGGGGCTTGGCTGTTCACAGAAGGAGGCCCAAATTGAGAAATTCATTGGAAACTCCATCGACACGGGCAATACTTTGACGTATGGCGAGCGCACTTCACTGCTCAATGCAGCGTACTCCAGAGGTGAGGTGGGTGTAACTGCCAGTCTTGATTTCCTCGAAAAGAACTGGAAGGCGTACGGCGATCTCAGCACAACGAATGCTAAGCCATTGGATGCGGCCTTGCGTGGCATTTCCACCTATGTGGTTAGCAAGAAGCAACATACCAGGGTAAGTTTCAGTGCCATCCATTCGAACTGATTTGGCCTCATAATCATTCCGCATTTCTAGCTCGAGACTCTTGTTGAAGAAGTACAAGCCAATGGTGCTTCCTATGTCAATGATGATCTTAACTCGACGATTAGTGCCCGAGTGAAGGCCAATTTTGATTGGCTAGATGAGCATCGTGACCCGATAGTCAACTGGTTGACTACCTATCGTGGTAGTGGAAGCGCTGCTCTGACCGTTTCTCTAGCCACTATTGTGGGCGCTACACTAACATTGATTCTAAGCAAGTGATTTTAGTCAACAAGGATGACTCATTTGTGTACAAAGTAACCAAATAATGTATACTTTGAACCTTGAACCCGTGGTGAAATACATGACTTTTAAACAACTATTTAATTATGGCGTATGGATTGGTTTATTGGTTTATTGGTACTCACTTCATATTGATTAATCTTATCGTAGTTTCGTGGAATTAATATTGAAATTTATGTATGTTGCCTAGTTATTGATTATGACCAACACTTGATATACCAACATACTGGATAAAAGGTCTTATGGAGGGTTTGGGGAAATGACTTTCTGTTGGTTGACCCAATGCTGAGGAAATGTTAACCCAAATTCATATATTTTCTCTCTGTCTTCTTTTAGATTGTTGTCCAATATCTTGGGTCTAATCCATCATA
Source organism: Lordiphosa fenestrarum (assembly GCA_035044985.1). Classification (NCBI taxonomy): domain Eukaryota; kingdom Metazoa; phylum Arthropoda; class Insecta; order Diptera; family Drosophilidae; genus Lordiphosa; species Lordiphosa fenestrarum. The sequence goes on along the minus strand of JAWNNO010005380.1, from coordinate 16,959 downwards.
CTTGTAGTGCCTGAAGTGGAATAAATATATATACTCGTATAGTTTTGTATTTACACAAAACACGCGTCAAGTGTTCCTTTGTCAGTTAACATCAAAATCAAGTAATTGAAATTGAAATCTATAAAAGTGAAACCGCAGTCATGCCCAATCAAAATGATTAACTAACCCTGATATATTAGCTCTGATATTTCTTGTCAAGTGTTTGATAATTGGTTTCCCCGTAAGTAACGAGGGCTTCTATTATCGTTAGAATGCAGCGACATAATGCGATTGATGTTAAAACCCTTGCAGATGATATTCTGTAATAATAAGAAAAAATAGAGGAAAGTTAACTTCGACTAGGCCGACTAATTTTAAGGACATGTGCACTGAAAACAAACAAGTTTTTCTCACTAAGACTTCTTTTCTGACTATACTTTTCTATGACAGCTATACTATATAGATGTCCGATTTCGACCAAACTTAGTAGGACCATGAAGCTTCGAGAAGCACACTAAGACTCCGGGAACTGAAACTTCTTAAAACATCTACTTCAGGCCACAGCAGTATCCTACAGGAAGTAGGAATAAGTGCAGAGGCAAAGGGAAGTGACTACTGCATACCAGTTCAGAAATAAAACGACAACTTTGGAACACGGTTCCCGGAGAGAGAGGAATGGAAGCAAGACCCTAACATCAGGGAGAACGAGCTATCCATCTATACAGACGATTCAAAAACGGAAAAAGGCACAGGAGCAGGCATCTTCTCCGAAGAACTAGCGACACAGCTCTCATTACGTCTACCAAACTGGTATAGCGTTTTCCAGGCAGAGATTTATGCTATCTGGCAGGCGGCTAAATTGAAATACACCTTGGATGAAACTCAAAGGAACATTTCAATCTTGGTCGACAGCCAGGCGGCTATTAAGGCTCTGTCATCAAACGCCACAAAGAGCGTCCTAGTCCGCAGCACGGCGCCGGCACTGTACCAAATCCAACAGCACTCTATCACCCTCGTCTGGGTACCTGGTCACGCAGGCATACCGGGCAACGAGGGAACAGACGAGAGCTCTAGGAACGGCTCAGCGCTGCCAGCGACGCAAGCGGTAATGGACATTAAAAGACCCCTGCAGGACATCATGACGGAATTGAAGTGGAGGGCCACAAATAGGACAGAACGACATTGAAGCCTCGCACCCGGTTGTCCCATCTCCCGATTACTCTGGCCAAGATACTCACCTAAAAGAACTTTCCAACTCCTACACTTTAGCAAGAACAGGATGAGAACTATGATAGGAGTCATAACAGGGACCATCGGTCAAATGGCCACCAAGATGCGCGGGCCCCACCATGACTTCTGCCGTAGCTGTGGGAACGAGGAGCAAATAGAAAGCATCCATCACCTTCTATGCGACTGCCCTGCACTTCTTAGGAACCGCACCCAGCATTTGGGCCAACCATTCTTTGAAGACCTGGACAGTCTGGCAAATGTGCCCCTGGAAGACCTGGCTCTTTTTGTGGATTCCTCAAAATGGTTTAAATATAGAGTTTGCGCAGAATCTGACCGTCAATACCCACTAAAAACTCCCCTCCCAAACCCCACCCCCCTACTAGGCATCACAATGGGCCAAAAGGCCTGTGGGTGAACTCGGCCTCTGCCGAGCAGCCTATTTAACCTAACCTAACCCTAGTGGGACCATGGAAAAGCATAGCAAACTAAGAAATTCGAAGTTTTGAGGCGTTTTCTTTGAACACAAAACTAAAACTAGTTTTTCGACCGATCATTCCTATGGCAGCTATATGCTATAGTCATATGATCCGGCCAGTTACGATAAATGTGCTGCGTATTTGTTACACAAGACTTCGTGGAAAGTTTCGTGATCGTAGCTTCCAAACTGACGGAGGAAGTCGCATAGAAACAGACGGACGGACAGGCGGACATGGCTATATCGACTTATCTCGTCATGCTGATCAAGAATATATATACTTTATGTGGTCGGAGGTGCTTCCTTCTAGGCGTTACAAACATCTGAACAATTTTAATATACAATCAGCAAGGGTATACACAATCAAATAGAGAATTGAATCTGCTTGCAAGTTTGTACAATGTGATGAGGACTGGAAGAGCGATTTCCAGAAGGCTGGGAGAAAGTGATATTACACGAAGGACAGGCCAGGAACGAAAGAGGTAAGAAGACAACAAAGGTCTGACAGATGCCGCATTGTGAGCCTTCTCTACATAAATTGTTAAAGCTGCGCACATATCAAGAAGCACCGATTATTAGATGTTGATCTGCATCGTCTTTATTGCCTTAATAGAAGTGTTGCCGGCAGAGTCTCAAAAGGATACCTCAAGTCCAAGTCGGTATGATTTTCGGTTATGTTAAGTTATGTAAAAGCTATGCCCAAGCACGGTTTCAATTCAGTAAATAGTATATTATGGGTTAAGATTCCACTGGCGATGGGGCTGGATAAGAGGCTTTCAGAGTGTTTTTGGCGTCTGGAATCGGCAAGTCCTTGGGAAGCGGAGAATATTCGGTTGTTCAGTGCATAGTGAATTTCGTACTTTATTGCGAAATGGCTATTGAATTGATATTTATAAAAGTGGAATTGATTCTTCCAGCCACAAAACAAAAGGATTTGCTCGCTAAGTATAATGTTTAATTTTTCTTCTGCTACTTTAACTTAAAACTCTTTCGAAGCACTTAATTTAGTGGTAAAGACCTAGTGGTGGTTCCAAGATAAGGCAAATATAAAAGCAATTCGCACGTGACCAAAAATCGAAGTGGTGTTTTTGGCTATCAGTATAAGTGCCGAACTCAGCGAAAACTGCCTAAATTTATTAGTGCGACTTATGTTAACATGTTATTGAGCAATTTTACTGTATATTAGAATTAGTTTTATTGAATCCCTATCTTCGTTTTATTACTTACGAATTAAACTATGATACGATACGTGACAAATTTTTCTGTCATTATATTTATGTGATTTCTATCATAATGCAAACCAAAATGGAACAATTAATTGCACTCACATACTTTGTAATGGTTTCATGTTCATTCCTTTTCATCTAGTTGTAACCTTAAAACGATTTTCGAGAACCAAAGTCAGTCCAATCTATAGGACCTTTTTAAAAAGAAACCTGCAAAATAAGTACCCATCCCTGTAAAAATATGAAAAACAAGAATGAAAGTCTGTCAAGCCCGACTATAGCACACTCTGAACCAACGAAAATATTCGCTCAGAGTTCTGAACAGTTAATATTGTTTGTTTGCTGTTTGTATGCAGAGAATAAATAATGTCAATATCAATTTGATTTGGTTAATTTGGTTGGTTAATTATACTCTGTACCGTAGGTACATAGAGTATTATAAGTTTGTGCAAAAGTATGTAACATCCAGAAGGAAGCATCTCCGACCCCATAAAGTATATATATTCTTGATCAGCATCAACAGCCGAGTCGATATAGCCATGTCCGTCTGTCCGTCTGTCTGTCCGTATGAACGCACAGATCTCAGAGATGGTAAGAGATAGAGGTTTGACGTGTATGGGACATATGCTTCTTATGTCTGCAGGCAGATCAAGTTTATTTTCAATTTTGGCCACGCCCCCTCCCGCCCCCGCAATTTAGAAAAAACGTCATATCTCCCACAGTTTTGAAGATAGATGGCTTGTTCCTTCTGGACATATTTAGTTATTAGAATAACTTATCGATCCGCCAAAGGAATAAAGAAGATCGGATGAACGGTTTTCGAGTTATGATCAAAAGACAAAATTTCTTGGTACAGAGTATGTTATAGTCGGGCTTGACCGACTTTCTTTCTTGTTTGATATTATGGCGAGTATAATTTTTTTCATATAATTTCGAAATTATTTAATTTAACTTTGATCATGAAGAAAAAGGACAATGTAGAAAATGTAACGAAGAAAAGCGGCAAATAGAGTCTCATTTCGAAACCTCATGCAGCGATGGTGGAGTTTTATAAGTCACCATTCCAATTGTGTTGAGTGAGAAAATTCCTGAGCTCGATCCAAGTCAAATAGAGGTGAAGTATATAAAATAATAAAAATTTAGTTTGTTGTTTTCTGATTCTCTAAAACTATTTTTAATTCTTAGCCCAAAAAGCAGAGCGAAGTGACAGTTGAATAGGATGATAAACAGGCCATTGCAAATGCATACTTTATATATTTGGTGACAAAATGACATCTAAAAATATCAATTTAATCTTAAAATATTAATTTTATATGCTCGAAACCATCAGTTTCACATTTTCGACCAAGTCATTTTCAAGTTTATAATATCGCCTTTTTATTGATATAATTTTATATATATATATGTCTGAGTATCTAGATCTCTGAGACCAATAGCATATTTCCACTGTAATCACATTTTTCGAAATTTCACTGTTTCGTGCAGTTATCAACTTCGATTTGAATCAATCTCGACCTTGTCCAGCTTGCATTTATCTGGCACCCTGAATATTCGCTTAAAGTCCATTTCTGCTTTCTGTTTGTATCATTGATGTCCCTGATAACCTGACCAAATGTGTTGTCCATATGTATGCCGATGACGTCCAGCTATATATAAGTCTACCGTTAAACAATATTAGTGCTTTTGTTCGTATTTGTAATAATAATTTATCCGTGATATGTGACTGGGCCAAAGCCAACGGTTTGAGCTTAAATGCTTTTAAGTCTTGAAGTAGCGCTTAATTCGACATATAGATATATTTTTAACCGTAGACCTTATTTCTATATTTGCACAAAAAAATTTTAAAATGACTCTTGAATCCTGGATAAAACTGAAATCTGTCCTCTTTCTTCATAAAACTATTTTTACGTGTCATATCTTTTCGATCAACTAACATTTGCTTCATCTTCGCGAACTAAAATCTTAATAACTCCTCGAATAAAATAAGCCGGTGCAGAGAAACATTATTATGTTAAGGCTGCTTGATGGTGGAACGAACTCCCTTACTACCTAAAAGAAATCAGAACCGCAACGCACTTTAAAAACCAGTTAACTGAATATTTTAATAGACAAAACAGATAAAAACAAGCTGAATCTGACCCACACAAAGCAATTAAAAACAAGTAAGGGCGCTGCAGTCGAGTTTCCCGACCACAAAATACCCTGTTCATTTATTTTCATTTATTTGTTTTTGAATTTTTGAAGATGTCATCCTACATATAGGCAATACTTTTCTAGTCCTGATCAACAACTGGGAGGCTGCTTTTATCAGCTCAACTGTTTCGCTTATAACTCCGGTGTTTTTGGTCCGATCTGATTGTACTTTTCAGAATAGATAGATATTGAGCCTAGCTTGATGTATACTAAACCACGAGGCTCTAACTTGAAAATTGTGGATCTGACGGCTTTTTAGGTCTTGGATTTATAGAGGAGGTCTAGGTTTTTTGGGGATATAAGGGGGACGGGGTGGAATTTTTCAAATCTAAAAACAAACTTGATCTGCGTACAGCATAAATCTACCTTCGTGCAAAAATTTGTGGCTCTATCTCTTATAGTCTCTGAGATCGACGCGTTCATACAGACAGACAGACGGACGGACGGACAGACGGACATGGCTATATCGACTCGGCTGTTCATGCTGATCAAGAATATATATACTTTATGTGGTCGGAAAATTTTCCTTCTCCCTGTTACATACATTCGCACAACTTCATGATCCCCCTTTTCCCATTTTCAATGGGAACAGGGTATAAAAAACATAAAAGATTTATAAAAACAGCAAAATAACAATAATAATAGTACTATTAAAATTTAAAATCCCAAAATGTGTTCTTTAATAAATTATAATGAAAACCTTTTGGTTTAAGTATCTAGTAAGTTAGGGTATTATTTCTTCGCATACATACTACAACTTTTATACCATTGGGACCAACACTAATATATAAGACTATGTCTAATTGCATTGTGTTGTATTGTCTAGTTGTTCAAATTGTACTATGTCTAATTGTAATAAATCTAAATCTAAATCTTAGAGAAGAGGACTATAGCTGATAGGCGCGAGATGGGCAGATCTCTTCGGTGGAGGCCACAAACTCTTACAAAGATTCTTTCTTCAAACTGAATTTTGGCTAATCTGAACTATCTTTTTCCCAACACTGAAATCACTCGGGGCAAATGGACAATTTTTACATTAGGGTGCTTCTTTTTAAGGCCAAAATTCAAATTTAGAAGGGGGGACTTAGATTAGTTTTCTTTTGCATTATAGATAATCCAAATTCAAAAAAATAAAAAACAGTATTAATGGGAACGATGAGGCTAAAAAGCTTGCTCTAAAAATAACCTATACCTCCCGTAATCTACATCGAAATTTGCAATAATGAGATCTATGCAACATGGGTCGAGTTGTCAATTTCTGAAAGTCTTGCAAGCAATTTGGATTTTGATGATAATTTTGAACAAAAATGGACAAGAAACAAATAGCCTCATGGCTCAGATGTTAGAGCGTCGCCTTAGAACGTGAAAGCAAAGCAGTTAGAAATAAACTCATTGCAGATGGAATCGGAGCAGCGCGGCTTGATGGCAGCTGAGAGCTTTAACTGACATAACGAACATTACGGAAAAGTGACCTAATATTTAGGTGACTATTTCCCTCAAAAATTAACCAACTGAAAATTTTGACAGTTAATATAACTGGGCTCTTGAGGGCACCTTGACGCTTGATCGCGAGTATCGTCAATGGCGGAGAATGTTAAGACTCCATTTCATTTGTGTTCAATTACCGGGAACCGAGGATTTGTCTCGTGAGAATGCAATTATTTTGAAGATCACAATTTCCCCAAACCCGCCCTATGCTTTGCCAACTAAAGTTCAAACGCCTGAAATTGTGGAAGCTTGTTGTTGCAGCACTCGTATAATGCCGCATCCATCGTATTCCCATGACCTGGTCCCCTGTGACTTTTCTGCTTCCACAGCTAGAAGATTCATCAAAGAAAGAAGAGAAAGGAAGCTACATCTTAACGCCGAATCCGTACGACAATGTTTGAGAAACTTTTTCATGGTTACTTACGCCAATAGCTAGTGAAGGTGACCGGGTGTGTAAGTTTTAAAAGAAAAAACATTTCCAGTAGATGTCCCAGGGCGGGATCGAGCCCACCAAGTGAATAGACGCAAATTCAACGTTTTACAACTCTTAACAAATCCACAAAACCAAATGGCAATAAGCAGAAATTGATACTTGAAAGTCTTATCAATCAGACGACATCAAATCTTCAAGAGTATCCACTTGGCGCTTTATCTATTACCCCAGTGCAGGCGATCTAAGGCCACTAGTGGATCGTAGAATTACTATTGTTCAATGGAATTATTTATGGCCTGTCCAAACTGCTGTTAGCCTTGGCAGCAGAGTGGTAACTGCTGCAGGCAACAAGCTATAATTCGCTACGCGTGCGATTAGAATAATCTTTATGCTTGGACAGATGATAAGAAACGTTAATATATAGAGCATTTTACCTGGCCACATGAACGTGAGCGCTCGCTTATAAATGGAAGCTTCGTAGACGCTGCTCAGCTATCCTCGAGTTGTCGTCGCGCCGTAGACAACATGATACGTGTTTCGATTCCGGGTGTGGCCTTGCTCTTGCTATTGGCGGCAACAGCGCAGGCGTCGGTCGTGCGTAGCTTTCCTCCTTTGGAACAGCTTCAGCGCCTTGAAAATCCTAATCAACGAATCGTTCCACTAGCCGATGAACTTAACTATCGCCTGCCCAATGATACCATTCCCCACCACTATGATGTGGAACTAACCACCAATGTGCACACTGGCGACAAGGCTTTCACAGGAAGCGTAGCCATTACCCTGGAAGTATTGACCACCACCAAGCATATTGTGATACATGCCCGCCAGCTGGAGATTTCAGCAGCCAGCATACGCCAGCTTGAGGTGGCAGGAGCTGTCGATGTTCCACTAAAGTTCGAGCATGAGCTCGAGCGCGAATTCCTTACTCTGACATCAAGTAGCGAGGACTTTAGCCTACCAGCAGAGTCAAAATGGTTGCTTACGATCACTTATCATGGTGATTTGCGCGAGGACAATGGAGGTTTCTACCTGTCCACGTATACAGATGAGCAGGGCAACACCAAATACCTGGCAACTACTCAGTTTGAGAGCACCGATGCTCGCCACGCCTTTCCGTGCTACGATGAGCCTGCAAAGCGTGCCACATTCACCATCACTATCCACCACAGTCCCACCTTTAATGCCATCAGCAATATGCCCGTCGACGAAGAACATTCCAGGTTGGTATACAGCAAAGATCAGCTAGCCCTAAACTGAACAAGTAGTTATACACCGCAGCACCGCAGCATGATCAACAATTTTGATCAGTTTTCGAGAGAAAACTCTCCTCAGTTGTGAAATAGAAATAGAATAGGGTGTGCGACCGCGATAAAAACCAAAACTTAAGTGCGATGTATGCGGTGTTGCAGTGTAGATTTAGTTGAACATTTCGGTTAACTGATCTAGTTAATATCAGTGACCCGAGTGGATAGTGGGAAATCTAATTCGACAATTTTTACCATTTTTATAGCTCTGGTAAAACAGTCTTTCAGACCACCGTCAATATGCCCTCCTACTTGGTGGCCTTTATTGTCTCTGAGTTTGTCTCCTCCGAGGGAAATTTAAATGGCCTGCCGCAGCGCGTTTTCTCCCGCAAGGGTACGGAGCATGAGCAGGAATGGGCCCTCACCACCGGTATGCTGGTTGAGAAGCGCTTGTCCGAATACTTTGGTGTGCCATTTACCCTACCAAAGCTGGATCAGGCTGGCATACCCGACTTTGCTGCCGGCGCCATGGAGAACTGGGGTCTGGCCACCTATCGCGAGGAGTACCTGCTTTACAACCCCGAAAACTCGACCATCAATACACAAACCAACATTGCAACAATCGAGGCTCACGAGGATGCACATATGTGGTTCGGTGATCTGGTGGCCATCGAATGGTGGGGCTTCTTGTGGCTCAAGGAAGGATTTGCCACACTCTTCGAGCATTTGGCAGTTGATTTGGTATGGATTATTGAGATCTTGTCATAGATTTTTTCTAATACTTACAAATTGTAGGCCTATCCCGAGTGGGATATATTCCAAATCTTCCATGCTGGCTCCTATCAAAGCGCTCTGGTCAATGATGCCGATCCCCATGTCCGCCCCATGACTTACTATGTGGAAAAGCCTTCGGAAATATCTCGGCTCTATGACTCGGTGTCATATGCCAAGGGCGGCTCTGTGTTGGACATGTGGCGTCATGCCTTGACCAACACCATCTTTCAGCGCGGTCTGCATAACTACCTGACGGCCAAGTAAGTGTTTAAGCAGCCGAATCTCGAGGTGAAACTAATTGGTATCCCACATTCTTAAAGCCAATTAACTGCGGCAAATGAAACTCATCTGTTCGAAGCAATTGCTTTGGCAGCCAAAGAGGAAAACCATGCTGTAGCTGACCGTGTTCCTCACATGATGGCCAGCTGGACGAATCAGGGCGGTGTTCCGCTGCTCACTGTGGAGCGTAATTACGATGAGGGTACCTTTACCATCAAGCAGGAAGTTTTCACCAATGACAAGGATTACGAGAGCAGCAAGCTCTGGTATATCCCTGTGAACTATGCCGTTCAATCTAATCCCGACTTCCGCCACACCGAGGCCACTCACTACCTGCTTAATGAATCCCACATACAAGTGAACGATAAGTTACATAGGGATGAATGGCTAATCCTGAACAAGCAGTCCACTGGCTACTACCGCATCAACTATGACGAGCGCAACTGGCAACTTATTATTGACGGAATTATCAATCGCCCACACAAGCTCCATCCGCGCAATCGAGCTCAACTGGTCAGCGACTTGTATCGCTTTGCCACCAGCGGACGAGTGCCTCATGCCACGCTAATGACGCTGCTTACCTATTTGCCCCATGAAGATCAGTACGCTCCCTGGTCGGCAGTCAACACTGTCATCACACTGTTCAATCGCTATCTCAGCGGTGATAAGGACTATGAACACTTCCAGTTCTTTGTGGGCGAATTGGTCAGCCAGCAGTACGACAAGTTCGGAATAAATGATGTGCATGGGGAGCAGCACCTGGCCAAATTCACGCGCAATATTCTGATTAATATCGCCTGTCTCGCTGGTCTAGAGAACTGCCTGAAGGAGACGACTGCCAAGCTGGAGGCTTTGGTTGACCATGGCATCACCATTGAGCCAAATCTGCAGTCCCCGGTCTATTGCAACGGTCTTAAGAAGTCCAGCCACAAGATCTTTGATTTTGTCTACGACAAATTAATGGACTCCAACGATCAAGCGGAGCGTCGTCTGCTTATATCTGCGCTTGGCTGTTCCCAGGACACCACGCAGCTGGAGAAGTTTGTGTCCAGCAGTGTTGACAAAAACAACGGACTTCGTACCCAGGAAAGAAGCACTCTACTCATGCCAACCTACTCCCGCGGCGAAATTGGTCTGCTGACTTCCATTGACTTCTTGCTGGAGCATTGGGAAGAGTATGGTGCACTGAATGCCGGCTTTGGTGGTGGCAATCCTCTATATCTAGACATTGTGACTATGTCTTCCTATGTGGTCAACGAGATCCAACAGAAAAAACTACAGGAACTTCTTGATGTGGTAAAAGGCTCCGCTTTTGTGCCAAGCACACTGCAAGAAACTGTGGATGCCAATGTCAAGGCCAACTCCGACTGGCTGTCCAAAAATCGCGACCCTCTGATAACTTGGGTCTCTAGCTATCGTGGCGGCAGTGCTGCACTAAGCACTTCCTTCGTGGCCTTGGCTCTGTGCCTGCTGGTCGCTAAGCTATTCTAGAAATTAGTCATATGTTAGCACTTAAGAACTCGCACTTGGAAATAAAAATATGACAAGTACCTACGGCACTTGATTTTTGATAAATTTACAATTCTTTTGGAAATCGATGGAAGGCAACAATATACCCAAGTACCATTACGCTCCATTTTTTATATTCAAGCGGCTATCAACTAACCTGCATACCATAAAACCGTCAATGCGATCATGATAAGGTGGTGGTGACCAATCAGCGATTGACTAATTCACCATTGATCAGCTATTTGTGGTAAATAAATAGTACAGGGAATTTCTATTAGATGATTGACCGGTACTTATGTATATGATTCAGAAATCCGATTTCTAACAAATACGACACAATAAGATTGGCAGCTACTCGGTGCGAACGCTATCAACTAACCAGCCGTAGATATGACCAGTGCAGAGATCCTGAACTCGACACGCAGAGTAAGCAAAACTCTCAATCTTTCAGAAAGACTTATATGTTCGAAACATATCTGGCCAAAAACATAATGAAACATCAATATGATTTTCCACCATAATATCAACGTTAATTTTAATACGTTTTAACCAATCTATAACTACGTTTATACACAACAAAGTTATTTTGATGAACGCCCTTTAAAGTATGGAGATATTATTCTCAAAATATCTAACGATTTGAACGTAGACATTTACCATGTTTATACACACAAAGTAAATCATGCTGAATGCCCTTTTAAGTATGCTACGTTTTTTGAAAGTTATAATTATGTTTAAGTATTTTGTTTATATTTTTCTTAACTTAACATTTTATTATATTACCATTCAACATTCTGGGTTATCTGTGACGGGGCCATAGTTGACTTGCCAAAGTTTCATTCTAATACCCAGCAAACATTTTTTATCGCGGAAGTTAAGAATGCGATTCGCCTATTAGGCATCGCTTAACTCAAGCGTTATCGCATTATTATCACATTCTTAGCTCCCTACGGGAAGAAATGTGACACTATGCGATAACTTCTGGGCAATAAGAAAGCGATACTTCTGGGAGATAGGAAAAAGTCTCTTTTGAGCTATAGGAAAGCGATTCAGCCTGGGGATAAGAAAAACTCTCTTCTGAGGGACAAAAATGCGATTCTTCTTGGAGATAAGAATGCGTTTCTTCATAGAGTTAAGAATGCGATTGTTCCCGGAGATAAGAATAAGATTCTTCCTTGAGTTAAGAAAGCGTTTCTTCCTAGAGTAAAGAATGCGATAAACCCGGAGATAAGAATTCGATTCTTCCTAGAGTTCAGAAAGCGTTTCTTCCTGGAGATAAGAATACGAGTCTTCCTAGAGTTCAGAAAGGGTTTCTTCCTGGGATAAGAATGCGACTCTACCCAGAGATAAGAATGCGATTCTTCCTAGAGTTAAGAAGGCGTTTCTTGCTGGAGATAAGTAAACGCTTCAACGACAATCTCAAAAATGATGTAACGTCGCTACCTTCAATTATACGCTCAGCATAAATTTGGATGCTGCAGTTGCAGCTGCTACAGCGAACAGTCTTTTGATCATAACTCGGCAACCGTTCATCCGATCTTCACCGTTCCTTTGGCGGATCGATAAGCTATCCTGATACTAAATACGAACTATCCAACTTTAAAACTGTGGGAGATATGATGTTTTTTCTAAATTAGAGGAGCGGGAGGGGGCGTGGCCAAAATTTAAAATAAACTTTAATAAGAAGCTTATGTCTCATACATGGCAAACCTCTATCTCTTACCATCTCTGAGATCTGTGCGCTCATACGGACAGACGTCTGTCATGACTATGTCGAATCGGCTGTTGATGCTGATCACAAATATATATAGTTTATGGGGTCGGAGATGCTTCCTTCTGGCTGTTACATGCTCACAAATTTTCATAAAGAACGGCAGAATGGCAGAATTTAAAAAATTTTGCTTACTTATCTGAGCCGCATGAGGTTATAAAACACTAATTGCCCTGAGTAATGGGTACTTCGAAGTCGGGCAGGGCCGACTTTAGCTTAGTTCTCGTTTGTTTGGGAAACTGGATAAAACGACAGTAGGATTTATAATACTTATAGCTAATTTATGTCAAAAATTCACGGTCTTTTTCACGAATTAGTTTTTAAATAGCAGCCGTTCAAAGTTTATTTTTCGTAAAATAGATGAACAAAATAAAAAAAAAGGATAGTTAAAGCTAGAAAAGAGCAATGTATACTTATATACTCTGCAAAATTTGGCTTAAATCTAATTGTTTTATTTTTTAAATTAAAAATCTAAAAAGTTGAAAAATTTTTCAACTTTGAATTGGATTATAAACATTTTATAAAATTTTTTTTTTATTTTATATCAAAATTATGTAAGTAAAGTTCAATCTATTTAGAAATTTTTTGAAACAAAATTTCTGCTTTCTAGCTAGTTTGGTGTAGAAATGACTGAGATTTGGCCAACATATGAGATAGCTGACCCACAGTGCACTGTTCATATGTGATTTACATACAATCCTTTGGTATTATAAAGCCATGGCAGATTAGGTTCAATAGTATGTTGCTTACAACAAAAATGTTTATGCGACGAGTACAATTAGAGTAATCTTTATGCTCGGACACACGATATGAATCGTTAAAATATAATGCCGCAATTGGTCAAATGTGTGTGAATGCTAGCTCTAAGTATGCGATTCAGTAATCGCGACGTTGTCGTCGTGTCGAGGACAGTAAGAGGTGGGTTTTGATTGGAGGCAAAAGTAGATCGTTCTTTTGCTGCAGACATCCATCGTGAATGGTGTTCTTCACTTGAATCGCATCAGTTTCATGAGAATCCCGAAGCCAGATTTCAAAGGAAGCTTAGCCATTACCCTAGAAGTATTGACCACCACCAAACATATTGTAAAATAGGAGATTTCAGCGGCCAGCATACGCCAGCTTGAAGTTGCAGGAGCTGTCGATATTCCGCTAAAGTTCGAGCATGAGTCAGCGTGAATTCCTTACTCTGACATCAAGTAGCGAGGACTTTAGCCTACCGGGAGAGTCAAAATGGTTCCTTGCGATCACTTATGATGGCTATTAGAGCGAAGACAATGGAGGCTTCTAGCTGTCCACATATACGTTTTCTCCCGCAAGGGTACCGAGCATGAGCAGGAATGGGCCCTCACCACTGGTATGCTGGTTGAGAAGCGCTTGTCCGAACACTTTGGTGTGTCATTTACCCTACCAAAGCTGGATCAGGCTGGCATACTCGACTTTGCTGCCGGGGCCATAAAGAACTGGGGTCTGGTCACCTATCGCGAGGAGTACCTGCTTTACAACCCCGAGAACTCGACCATCAATACACAAACCAACATTGCAACAATCGATGTTCGAAGGTGATCTGGTGGCCATCGAATTGTGGGGCTCAGGGAAGGATTTGGCACACTCATCGAGCATTTGACAGTTGATTTGGTATGGATTATTGCGAAGTTTTCATTGATGTTATCTAATACTTACAAATTGTAGGCCTATTCCGAGTGGGACATATTCCAAATCTTCCATGCTGGCTCCTATCAAAGCGCTCTAGTCAATGTGCGCCCATTTGCGCTACAATATCTCGGAGATATCTCGACTCTATGACTCAGTGTCTCTGTGTTGGACATGTGCCAAGTAAATGTTAAATCATCTGAATCTCGAAGTGAAACTAATTGGTAATTGGAACGCGCTCTCTACTCATGCCGCAACCTTGATCCTATGCTTACTAACCGAAAAACTGTTCTTATTCTTGTTTTTAATTTAAGGTTAAAACTTACCTCTAAATAAAAACCTATTTCGGCGTCTTTTAATTGGAAATATTTATTACACTTGATGGCTTGCTGAATACGTAGAACTGAAAGTAAGATAAATTAAATTTCCACGTGATTAATTACCACTACATTGTGCCTTTATGGTTCAGCTATATATCAAAGATTATAAAGCCATAAAAATCTCAATGCGATCATGAGTGAACGCTATTGATAAGCATTCAACTAACGAGCAATTGTGATATCTGCCGTTAAGGGGCAAGAGGCTTTAAAAATTTAGCTATTTGCTGCGTCACACCAAATGATTAAGTAAAAAGATAGCGAAAGTTATGGACGATATACCAGATACTCAGGGAAAAAAGTGTTCAATAATGATCGCAGATGTTAATTAACAGAACATTAACATTAATGTTTATATGTTAGCACTACGTAAACAGGCAGTTTATTTTAGCCACAAGTTTAAAACAAAATATGTGTTGCAGACTGCGCCTCAAAGAATGCAACGTATTATTTTATTCGCCCCAAATATATTATATATATGACAGAAAGTCATAGTCAAGTTATAGCGATCATAGATAGTGTAAAGATAGAACAAATTTACTACCTCCGGATCACTGTCAAGCGGGCGACTTGTAAAGGTAGATCTGTCGTCATGTCGCCATCACATGAGCATGTGATGCCTTCAGCAGTCAGCACTCCGCTCCAGTAAGTTTAATTGTTTGGTTTAACTTTACTGTATATACAATTGATGCAGCGGGACGCTGGCCTAAGCCAAGACGTACACTCGCTATGATGGAATAAACAGTTCTCTCTGTTGCTTCAGCTTTTATATTGGTTATATCGCAAATGATTTCATACAAAGAAAGCGTTGAATTCAAAGTGGCTTTTGACACGATCGATAGAAAAAGGTAAAAGAATTAGAGTTAAGCAACATGGGCGTCTCAACAAAAATGCTAAACATCATCCGGAGCCTTTACTTTTAAAAACCAAGTCATGGTTTGGGATGGAAGTCAACTCGCGGAACCTTTTACCACAAATCACGGAGTCACGATATTGTGTCCTCGCTTCCTGGATTAGTTCGAATTGGTCCAAAGCAGGTATTGATGTACGCTTCTGTCCAAAGTGGAGTCTCCAAATCAACAGCAATAAGTCGAAGATAATTATAATAAAAAATGGAGAAAGGCGTAAGCTATTAGAGGAGGTTCCTGGATGAAAAAGAGCTGGAAGCGATACGCCAAGTACACAGCAAAAAACGAGACCTTAACACGTTACTCAGGGGAATTAGTGTTTAATACCCTTTTCTCATGTTAATTAACAGAGCATTAACATTAATTTGAATATTTTAACATTATGTAAGCAAACAGCGCCTGCGGCTCAGATAAGTATGAATCGTTTTTTAATAACCTGTATAACTCTGCCATATATTATCCGATCTTTAAGAAAATTTGTGAGATTATTGATATTGGACACATGTAGTGCAAAATAGAGCTAAAATTGTTAAGGAGATAGTCAACTTTATTATTGCAGGGGCGGGTGGGGTCGTTCCAAATTTTGAAACAAACTTGATCTGCTTGGAGACAAAACTGGTCTACATTTAAAATTTGGTTGCTCTAGCTCTTAAATTCCCTAGGTGTTCGTACAGAGAGATGGACAGGGCTATGTCGACTCAGCTGTTGATGCTGATCAAGAATACATATAGTTTATGGGGTCAGAGAGGCTTCCTTCTGCTGGTTACAAACTTAATTTAGCCTGTGTAAGTCAATCCCAAACGTTGTCAGAAGTCGGTTAGTCCCGGATTTTCACATTTCAAGTACGAATAGGATTGACTTGATCTAGGCAATCTCGGATCTAGGACGACT
The DNA here is from genome assembly GCA_035044985.1 of Lordiphosa fenestrarum. Classification (NCBI taxonomy): domain Eukaryota; kingdom Metazoa; phylum Arthropoda; class Insecta; order Diptera; family Drosophilidae; genus Lordiphosa; species Lordiphosa fenestrarum. Next base: position 532 of record JAWNNO010005380.1, on the reverse strand, counting down.
TTTGCTTGAAATTTCCATCCGAGTATGAAACTCTATATTTTATCTCTGAATGTACAACTTCTTGAAAAGTATTCCGTTTTGAGCAACTGAAAAAGTAATCCGACTTTAATTTACGCTCTCGATTGTAAACATGTCAGTGGAATTGCTTGGTTTTATTATACTCTTGCAAAGGATATAATAATTTTGCCCAGAAGCTTGCAACGCATAAAAATATTCATTTCCGACCCAGTTTATACACAGAAAAAAAGATCGCGACATTTAGTATCGAATCAACCTTCATCTCAAAAATACCAAAATAATATGTTCGAATTTGGATAGCGGCGGGAAACAAGGTCTCCGGACTAAAGTCACAAAACTTCAACATCTTTTACCCCACCCCAGTAAGTAGAGCAAGGACTGCCATTCTGGTAAGAAAAGGCATCTATGCGTATTTAATGACTAATTACAGCACGGACGACCTCACTGTTGTGGCCTTGGAGGGTGGCAGGGACGAGCCAATTCTTATGGCGTCCTGCTACATGGCGCATGAGCG